>VNKC01004592.1:0-92376 GCA_008042775.1 Drosophila pectinifera | reverse complement strand
AAAAATGGAATTTAAGCAAAACGCCGTATATGGTTCGATTCACCGTTAAGAGCTTAATTATTTCTGTTATAAATTTTTTTAACCTTGAGTTGTCCCTAAAATTAGGACATAAAAAACTCCATTTAAGGGCCCAAAAATGCGTAAACCTGAGGTCTTCTGAACAGCATATTTTGGCCAAAAATGGAATTTAAGCAAAACGCCGTATATGGTTCAATTCACCATTAAGAGCTTAATTATATCTGTTATAAATTTTTGTAACCTTGAGTTGTCCCTAAAATTAGGACATAAAAAACCCCATTTAAGAGCCCAAAAATGCGTAAACCTGAGGTCTTCTGAACAGCATATTTTGGCCAAAAATGGAATTTAAGCAAAACGCCGTATATGGTTCGATTTACCATTAAGAGCTTAATTATTTCTGTTATAAATTTTTTTAACCTTGAGTTGTCCCTAAAATTAGGACATAAAAAACTCCATTTAAGGGCCCAAAAATGCTTAAACCTGAGGTCTTCTGAACAGCATATTTTGGCCAAAAATAGAATTTAAGCATTATTTAAGCCTCATATGGTTCGATTCACCATTAAGAGCTTAATTATTTAGCAATAAAATACTTGAAAAAAATGGAAAAAAAATTTTCTCCAATTTTTGAAAAATTGATAAGGGGTTACATCATTAAAATTGTCAAAAATTGTCCAAAAAACTAATTTTTAAGCTCAATATGCAGTCTTATTATTAGTTATTTAAAAACGAACATTGAACTGCTTTCCGAATTGGATTTATAGCTTTTTGGCTTAGTTATGAATACCTTAAACTTTGATATTTTAAACACTCCGCTCTAGCTTAATTATTCCGATGGTTTAACCAGCACTCTACGAAAATGATCTCCGGAGTCGATGTATCGCGTGTCACGCGCTCATCGCTCATTGTCTTCGCTCTCCCTCTCGCCCTATCCATTGCGCTTGCGTTTTCCTTCTCCCACTCCAGGTCATTGCTTTGATTTCTTTTCTTGGGTCTAAGCGCTCCGCTCTCCGCCTCTCTGCGGCTCTCTGGGACTCTCCCAGATCGCTCCATCTCTCTCTGGCGCTGGCAAGCTGCGTGCTTCCGATTCTGTTTCTGCTTCTCCTTCTGCTTCTGCTTCTGCCTGTGCTTCTGATTCTGATTGGGATCGTGCTGGGAGCTGCCGCGCTGAGATACAGATACTTGTTGTACTCGCTGTCGCTCGTTCGCCTCGCACTCGCACTCGCGCGAATTTGTATCTCGCAGATTGTTTTAGTTTTAGTTTTCCACTTCCACTTGATTCCCCCGTGCGTTCGCATTCGCCGTCGCCGCCGCCGTAGCGTTCTTCTTTGTCTAGCTCTTCGTATCGTATCTTCAATCGTATCGTATCGCGGCGCTGAGCGAGAAATCAGTTTGACGTTTTGCTTTGACAGGCAACCGTCGATCGTGGATCGCGGACCGCCGACCGCCGCCGAATCTCGTGGATCTTGGGCGTTGCGTTGCGTTACGCCGGTCGTCGAGACGGGGGGTGTCTCTGATTGTTCAGCAGCGTAAGCTATATAAGTACATATTCCCGTGCGGAGGCGGAGGCGGAGGTGCCACCACCCAAGGTGCACCACCCGCTGACCAGCAGCTAACGAAATTTACTTATCTCCGTCGGCAATCCCCAATCCCCAATCCCCGAAACCCTAAGCGAAACCGAGTCCGAATCCGAGCCGATTTGTGATCAATATGTGACTGTGGTGTGTATATCGTAGGGGTGCGTGTGTGCCAGGTTCAGATTGAGTGTTGGCCGTAAATGCGAGCCAATTGTATCTGGCAGATACGTTTGCCGTGTGTTATCGCTACTGCTTCAGCTACCGCGTCGGCTCGCGCCTCTCGCCTCGCACCTCGCACCTCGCCTCGTCGCTGTCGCAATTATTATTATTTCGAATGCATCCGGAGCCGTAGCTTTTGCAGCACCAGTCGGTCGGCCCGCCAGGCGACTCCGGAGTCGCCACATATTTTGCGTCCACATCCGTGCTGTGAACGTGACCTCCCGCGCATTAAAATAAATTCTAATTTGTTGAAGAAAGAGCAGCGAAAATGTTTTGTTATTGTTATTGCGAAGAAGTGCTTGAGTATCTACACACGCGCACACTGGCACACCTGCATATCTATGTGCCCGCGCCGCCGGCGGCCGTGTGTGTGTGTGTGTGTGTGTGTTGGCTCAGTGAGCGTATGAAGCAATGTTCATTATGAGTGCGAGTGCGAGTGCGTGTGTGGTTCGTCTGCGTCCGCCCATTGTGTTCATGTGTATTTGTTTAATTTATATCTAGAGTCTGATATAAATATTAAAATAAAAAGGAATATATCGGTACGCATGTGTGTGTATATATTGTGTGTGCATAAAATACCACAAGCAACAGGCGGCGAAAGCAGCCACCACCAGCCAAGCGACAAATTTTTGGTACGTCAACAGATAATGTATTGTATATGTACTTAAGTTGGACAGTTTTCGGGCACTCGCTTAATTTGCGAGCGTTCTCTGCATACACCATTACACAGAGGCCCGCGGCCCCGAGTTGGGGCGGTGGGTGGTTGCTCCAACCACCATCCATCTACTCACCTTTGCATGCCCCCAAAAGTCCCCGCTAGTCGCTCGTACACTAAGCACAAAAATGCAGAGTATTTTCTTGACTTACATCATTAAATAGGAGCGTGATCCGTGGAATCCTTCTATATATTTATAACACATTCAGGGCTGCCACAGAAATCGCTGTGGATTTGAAAACCATCATAATTGGGTTCAAAGATTGTCGGAATTAAAAGATAATAAAATATGCAACTTGTTTGGCATGAATTTAGGCTATAAACTTTTGTACGGCATTCTTTTGGATACCTATTAAATAGATTTCCAGAGCTTAACAATACCTCTGGCACCCCTGCTCATTTTTTTGGCAACGTTCTGTGTAACTTTATGAAAATTAGGTTTATTTCAAATATATATAAAATCCAATAAATAAAAATATATTTATAAGGAATGTTAAACTTCTTAAAGGTAATAGAACTGGAAAAGGCATCCCAGAATTTTAAATCTCTTACTGGAGAGTGTCTAAAAGTAGGGAATGATATATATTTCGGAATACACATTGGGTTTCCTTAATTTCAAGTCTCATAGCATACTTTTAGACACCCAAAAAAATGGTTTAAAGTGCCTAATAATCTCAGTGATTATGCCAGTTCAATATAAATTAATCTGGAACCTTTCTAGTGATTTAAAACGTGTTTCTTATTCGTTTTCAACATTATCCAAGCAAGATCACATTCCATAGACTACACCCAGCACTAAAGAAAGAATACATATAATTATAAGTACCCAAGTTCGCGGAGAACTTGCTTCCCTGGATATTTCTCAGTGCACTTCGAATTCCTTTGTATTATACAAGCCACCTTGGAGTGTCAACGCTGGGTCTCTGCTCAGTTTTCGAGCGAGTGCCCTCCAAAAGATCATAAAATAAAATGAAATGAAATAAAAAGTGGGGAAAAAATGAAATAAAATAAAATTGAAAATTTTCATGCAACTGGCGTCGCAAAAACATTTTGCAGTTTTTAATTTAGGGTCCGTCCCCGTCCCCGTCGCTCTCTAACTCACCTGACTTCTTATAGGCGCGACAGAGGCACATAAAAATCGCTTAAAATGTTGCCGCCGCCGGGCTGGGGGCGCAGGTGAGCCATGATGCCCATACTTGCCATAAACAATGTGAAAAATATCATTCCGTACTTATAAACAAGCAACAATAAGTTTGCAAATTGCGTTCGCATTTCGCCTGTCGAGCTCCGTGCTTCGAGCTCCGTGTCTCGCATTTGCATTTTGCATTTCGCATTTCGCCTTTCGCTGCTGCTGCTGCTGCTGCTGCTGCTGCTGCTGCCAACGTTTCTCGACGTACGAGTATTTTATTATATTTTCGTTTTTCGGCCAGCCCGGCTATATCCCTCGTGGACTGACCCATTTCGGCGATTATCTAATGCCCAGGCAGGGCACGGACAGTGTACGGCGGCACACAACTATATTTCTTTTCGATTTCACTATCTGCGCGATAGGCCGTCGCCCAATCAGTTGGCTGACTTAATTAATTTCCGATTTTAACTGTTTATTAAAATGGAGTGTTGTCGTTGTAGCTGCAGTTGTAGGCGGATGCCATTGTTAACAGCAAATAAGTGCGGGCTGCTCGCGTGCATACTGATTGGTATTTTTAACGGCAGTCCGGAGGGGCAGGTACCCTCGAAATGTGTATTGCGACTACGGTTATGCAACCTGCTCGGCCAGGGGCATGCCAGGCAGCACTGGCACTCGAACCATTTAGGCCAAAAGCCACCCCGAGGAGTGCTTCCATGCTTCCATCCTCCGAGCAGTGCTCGCCCCTTGATTGTTATTGTCAACTACTTGGGGCAATCAGCTGGCTCTGGTCTGCCCCCTCCTCTGGTCGTCTGGTCGTCCAGGTGGCGACCGTGCCGCCACTCCGCCATTGCGCCATTTTGTTATATCTCACTTGAGATCGGGGCATTTGAAATGCAAATTGCCGACTGGCAAACTCTTTGAAACCACCGGAAAAGTCGCCTCTATAGGCATTGTGAGCAGCGCGTATATAGTGTATATAGTGTTCTTTCATGTCCGATATTAATTAGGCGGGGTCCAACCTTCCGCCGCCTGTAAGCGATTAGTCGCCGTTCCATTGTGAGGCCCCAAGGCCCCAAGGTCCCGGTCCCGGACCGAGGATGCCAATTCTCTATACCAGACCCTGGTGACGCACGATGTGCACATGAAATTCTTGGCGAGACCTCCGTGAAGGCTGTCCCTAGTTGGAGGACACCGAGAATAATTATAGATATCAAATAATGACCCATTAAATTCTCTATTCGGAGGCTCCAGGGTTGCCCTTTTTGGTTCTGAAATAAAAAGTATCTTAAAGGTTATCTAAAGTAAAGACTTCGTTTCTTATTTATTTCTATATTCTATATCTGTGTACCATCCATCTCTGAGACAGAAACATAGACATACTTTATTATCGCAAATAAACTATTAAATTTATTGCAAAATTAGGAAGCCCTGATAAGGTGGCACGGAATAAAAGAACAATTTGTATCTAACAGGCAGACAGACCATAAAGTTTATCACTTAACAAATTAATATAATAAAGATAGCTCTAATGGTGACCAGTCTCCCCAGAACAGGCCTTCCCTTGAAGGCCTAGGAACTTACAAGTAAAGAAAGAAAGATTATCGTTTAATAAATGAATATAATAAATATATCTCTAATGATAACCAGAGTTTCCAGCACAGTTTTCACTAAACATAATTCCCTATTTCAATATAATGTTCTTTCCAGCTGAATTTGAAGCCAGAAACTTGAGTAAATATTGTTAATGTTGTGGAAATTCTAATTTATTTACACTTGTTAGCCAATTTGTAATGGATCTCTGTAGCCAGAATCAAGCGTGTGCTACGCCATAACAAGTGTTGTATATAGGCGATCGATCGGATTCCGATCCGTATGCAGTAAACAGAAGCCGAAGCCGAAGCCGAGCGATCGGCAGCTGCGAGGCGTCAGAGTGCAAAAATTCAAAACTATTAGACACAAAATGGCTCGAATGCGCTACGCCGCCATTCCATGTCCATGTTCCATGTTCATCTCTTTTTTGGCCTCGGCCAGCTTTCCTATATGGCTCCGACGGCTCCTTCTCCGCCTCCGTCTCCGTCTCTGTCTCCATCTTCGGCTGCCAAATACACGGCTGCCCGTGCCTGCTCGAGTACATATTGGTAGGGAATTCTATTAGGGGCAACGCCGGCATGGCATCCTGCTGATGATGCTATTATACGAATACCCACAAGCACCTGCATACTAATAGCTTCGGGCCAACATCCGTGACTGGCTGCATCTAATGAGTTGACGTTGACGTTGGGGCACGCTAATAGAATTTGGCACTCCTCGGTGGGCTCGGTGCTCGGTGCTCGGTGCTCGGTGTTCGGCGGTCGAGCCTTTGGTTGCATACCAAGAGGCGCCGAGCACGACTCAGGAGCACGGGACCCAAGGAACCCGGCTGCGGCAAGCGGCAAGCGGCCTGGTGGCAACGGGGCGGCTGAGCAACTGCAATTGCCTCGCCGCGTCCCTGGCAGCCGTAAACAAATTATGTTACGTCTACACAGCGTTCGTTATTTATTTGAAAACTTAAATGAGGCTGAGTGAACAGCGAAAGCCATTACTTGTTCATTTTAATATGGTCGGGCTAAAAATAATTTGTTTAAATCAACAAACACACCATGGAATGATGTGTGTGCGGGAACTGATTCTCGTCGTCTCCATTGTGAGTCTTCATATCTGGGCATGCGGATGAGCTGCTTGAAGCTGATTCGGGTTGTGCACGGTGGCAAAGAAAATTATTATGATGACCATAGAAATGTAGACATTCAATTAGTTCTGAAAAGATCGGGAACCCTTTAAACTAATTTGATTTCGATTATATTCTTGAAATGCATTATTTATTATGCTTTTTGAAGGTAGGGATTTTCAAGAAAATCTGTTTCTAAGCATACATTTGTGCTTTATCTTTAACTGTTCGTAAATGAAACCAAGATGAACCTTCAAATAAAACCTGAAATGAACATAAATCTTGCAAAGCGGACTCAAAACTAATAAGATTTTTGCCAAGTGTGCCTATGCTGCCGCTTCTACCATTTCTGCCATCGCCTGTCTTCCTGCTGGCGTCTTCTGTTGTGACGCCTTTTGTTTTTGGCCCCAACAATGCAAACGGATTCAGACAGAGGGACGACAACAAGTGTCCTTATGGATGTGGATGTTGGCTGTTGGATGCTCGATGTGTTTATGTACGAATGCAGATGAAAGACAGCCTTTCCCTTTAGCAAGTCAATCAACGTCGCCGGGGATAAGGACTATCCCGTCCTGCGAGCGAGGCGCCCTTCAAATTGCTTCCCCCGTGTCCCGGCAACCAGACAGAAGACATTTCACTCGCAGACTTGATCTCCAGAGGAGTGAGAGGAGGAGAGGAAACAGGATGTAGGAAGGTCTGAAGCCCTGCTCCAATTGCCACTTGAAATGGGTACGACTTTCGGTGACTAATCTGAAGTATTCACCTCGGTTCAGCTCCCCGTGCAGTACTCGCTCCATATCAGTTGATTTGCTTCTTTCGCTTTCGTTCAAGTTTTATCTAAATATTTAAAATTGGTTGGCAAGACACGAGCGAGCGACAGAGGGTTTCTTTTTCTATTTTCCTGCCCCAAGATAAAGCCGGAATGACAGCCGGAATGAGAACAACAGGGCGACACCGCCACCGACATCGACATCGACAAAGACATCGCCTTTCCAGATACCGGGAGCTGTGCTTTATATACGACACCCCACAAATCCGCACAAGTCAATTGTTTGATACGTGCCTCCGAGGGCTTGGACTATCAAGTTTCGCCAGCTCTTGGGAGCCCTCCTCGGTCTCAGACTCGGACTCGGACTCGGACTCCAACTCGAACTTAATATGGCAGACAGGAGCCCGAGTCCGAGTCGAAGGCAAAGCGCAAACATAACTCTGACGGGGCATTATTCATATGCAGCCAGCTGGTCACGTCCAAGGGCCTTCCCTCCTCGCCTTGGCCCCATAATCATTGCCAATATTTGGGCTTTTATGAATTTATAACAATCGGCAAGAGTTTTCGGCCATTGTGCGGGTGCTCTGTCCATATTCGATGAGAGTTTCAATGGAACGCAATGGGGTCTCGCAGCCAGTGCCCTCGGTTCCAACTTAATGTACCCGTAATGCACTGCAACTCATTTATCACCCGCCTTATCAATGCCAATTAAACCAGTTTAACTAATTAAGCCGGGAACCATCCGGAAAACAAGGGCCCAGCTCTAATGTAGGTCAGTTACAGCTCCGGCTCTCTACAAAATGGAAGAATTGGGTTGGGGTATACCTCTAATGATATTTATTTGAACAGCCTTGGGCCTATTATTGCTTAATTGGCAAGTTATTAAAGGCTAAAGGCTTGCTGAAATAAAGCAGAGACATCTTAGTTAGTAAAGGGTATATTAAGAGTGTGGTTTGGTTTAAGAAAAGGCATTGAAGGGAATCCTTGTGTCTGAATCACTTGGAGTGAACAGAAATAGTTGCAAATGAAATTAAGTTTACTGATTACACTTTACTGAATTTATGGCTGGACAAAGGCTTTTAAATGAACTCGATTTGAGCAGGCAAAGTGAGCAGTGCCACTTGCAGATACTTCCCATGAATTCATTGCACTTCCTGGCATTTATATTAATTACCCTCTCTCCCTCTGCTTTGGTATTTGCAGTTTTGCGGATCATGTGACCAGTAGCTCCGCTGGCCAACATCAGTCAATCAATCAGCAGACCGCAGCCCAAAAATGTTTCAATTATGTTATCGCCAGCAACAACGACATCGTCCAGAATCGCATCCATCGAACCAGAGCAGAGCAGAGCTGCCCAGGCCAGGCGCTTCGGAGGAGGAGCGAGCGTAAGCCCAAGCCGTGGCACCCGAGGAATCCGAGGAATCCCACAAACCCGTAGACCAAAGTCACAGACACAGTCAGAGCCGAGACCAGCACCCAATCACCAAGCACAAGGCAACCGAGAGCAATCTAGCATAGCAACCGCACAGCAATTAGCCGGGAAGGGCACCGGGACACAGACAGAGCCAGGACCAGAAGCAGGACTTCGCCATGGGCTGCTCGCCAAGCACACTGCCCGCCCCCAATGCCGCGGGCGGGGCCCCCGGCGGCCAGGGATCCCTGCCGCTGGACGCCACTGAGAAGGACGGCAGCCGGCTGTTCTGCATCAAGTTGAGGCGCAGCCGCCTGCGCCGCTGCAGCTGCGGAGGAGTCACCTTGCAGGTGCCCAACGACGGCAACGGCAGCACCGCGGGCAGCGGCACCGGCGACAACCTGTGCGGCCAGGTGCTCCTCAATCCGCTCCAGACCAAGAGCGAGGCCGACTACGAGAAGGTAACCGAATACGGGTCGGCGTCTTTAAGCCAGCTTTCATCTCACCGTCCCTCCGTCTCCGTCTCCCTCTCTTCCCCAGCTGAGCACTGGCAAGAAGGACTCGATTGTGACGGTGGCCGCCCTGGGCAACTTCACACACAGCGTGGTGCGACGGGCCACTGGGAGTAAGTACTTGCTTGTAGCCTCCCTACCCTCCCTACCCCTTAGGTTAACCTCCCTCCCCCCCAGCACATACCATATTTATCGAGCTGCAAGGACAAATTAAAGGGGAAGGTCGAGATCCTTTGTGAGCACTTTGAAATGCTCATTACGAGGGCTTATAGTTGCAGGTGAAACTTTCCTGATGCGGGCTTTGCTGTGGCAATTGATACAGCAAATAGAAATATGTAACGATGCTGTACGTTATTTTCAACAACTCAACAATGGCAGCAAGTATAATAGACAATTCCAAATAATTTCCTGTGAGGTAGTCCTTGATGCACATAGTTCTTAAAGGAACTCACTTTAATGCTTTTTTCCTTTCTTGAGATGGAGTAAAATAAAATAAAGTTTCTCTATGGAATTTTCAACAGTATTCGAAGAGCTTGTTTCTTAAGACGTGGAAGATACCTCCCTAGGTATCTATGATCAGAGTTTACCAACTTGCAAATGACTTCGGATCATAAAGTTATAGTTCAATCCTCTGATACCTACTTGGCTTGATACCCATTGCCATTTCCCTATTGAATCTTGGCTAACATTAACTGTAGATATGGGCCGTGATTCTTCCTCTAATCTGAAGTGAGGCTACTCCACCTTCAAGAGCTTCCGCTGTGCTCGTCGATAGCACTCGTAAAGGTACTTATTAGTGGCAAACAGAGGATCGCCGGCACATTCCTTTCTTTTATTCTGACTTATAGGAAGATTTACGATGCCTCAGAACCAACTACTCAAGTTGAGTGGCTGCCATAACTTCTGCTAGATAAAAAGCGCATTAGATTGATAAGTGAGCTGGGAATATGGGAACTAAGTCAGCTTCTTCCATCAAAACTAAGTCCGAGTTCCTAGGCTCAGTTCTAAATTAAATGCTCATAGCGAAGAGAGCTCCGGGAGCCTGAAGTGCCCATCACTGGCTTAAGGTTTCAGTAGGGAGAACCCTTCCCAACAGTTAGAATATATATTGGCAAAGTCAAAACAGTCAGGTTAGTTGCTGTCCTGAAGGTAGCGAAGCTTCCATACCTCCTCACAGGGTATCTGGCCCTCCAAGCTCCGTGATCAGGTAATTCGATCCCGCCTCGGCAGAGTCAGCTGGCGCTTGTCTGAGCTCCAGGCGCAGCTGTTTTGTGCCGACATCCAATTAGCAGCTCCTCCCAACCCACTCGCCCTCTCCGGCTCTCGCGCTCGGAGCTCTCGTTTCAGCGGAGCGAGAGTGGGTGAGCATCAAGCGAAACCTGATCGCTCTCAGCAGGCGGATCTGGGCGAGAGAGGGAGAGCGGGCCGCCGGGAGAGCAAGCTTATCGGCAAAGCTCTCGGCTGCTCGGCTGCTTGGCTGCTTGGCTGCTCGGCCGCTCGGCGCCCCAACAGCTGCTCCCCATTTATGGAGTCAGTTGTCGCTCTGACTACGGACTGTTAAAACGGACTTTCTGCCCCGCGATAATGTCAAGTCGGCGGAGTTCGCTATAATTCTGCAGCGGAGCAAGCGTATCGGAATCGGAATCGGAATCAGACGTGTGTGCTTTATATATTTTCGCTATACAATACCGCTCAGAGTCCCCGAAAGTGCCCCGTGCAAGTCCCAAGAAGTGCCAGAGCAGCGGCAGGCGGCCTGCGAAAACTGGTCGCTGGCAAACGCGGCCTAGTGCAGCGCCGCCAATTTGGATTTGGCCAAGTCGTGCCGTGCCTCATGCTCACAAAAAATAACAAAAACATGCTGTTCAACGCATAACATATAACCCAGGGCCAACCGGTCGTCGATCCAACGCGATTGCAATTAAAAAACGCATAGCGTCGTGTACTCGAATCTGAAAATCGAATCGAACATCGGCCAGGCGAATTATTGCTGGGCTGCATTCGGCTTCGATTTCGGCGGCTCAGGTGGAAAAAAACAGCTTGGCGTGCTCTAAAATACAACAAAAGCGCGCATATTGCCCACCCATACCAGCGGCCGAGTATCGAAAAGTGTTAAAAATCAAAACAAACTTCACAACTAAGTGTGCCAACAGCAACAACAACTAGTGTATCGAGCAGCTCGATCTCTGGCTTGAGCTTTAGATTTGTGTATCTTTCAGGCCTGCCTGTAACTCTCCTCCAGCCAGAGATGCAGATACAGATACTGGTCCCCGTTCCTTGTAACTGGCAACTTGTAACTCGTAACTGGCAACTGGCCACTGGCAGGCCTGTGCCAGCCACAAGAGTCCCCGCCAGTCCGAGAAATCCTCAATTAATATATGCAAATTTTCACATGACAATACGTGTATCTGGTTTTTTTCTGCCCAGCGTCACAGCAGCCGTATAAGAACCGCGCGGTTTGCTCAGAGAGCCAGAGGCAGCTGGCCCTCTCCTTTCCATATTTAATTAAACGCCGATCGATCCATCGATCGATCGAGCGGCTCTCTCACGGGCTGGCTGGTAAACAATGAAAACGCCCACGGAATGGCGCCAAAACATCAATCACAGCCAAGGAAAACAAACTGAACGATCACTCGATCGTCGCCTCCGCCGATCCATTATCCATTATAGGGGGACCCGCGACGGGCTAATCCCACGCGTCAAAGCCCGCGGCTTATCAGTTTTCCACAACAGCTTTCCGGGGGAGCTGTGGGGGAGGAAGAGCGATGGCGATGACGAAGACGACCAGTCGTAGTGCCATTTCTAGGTGGTCTTACACAAATTACTTTCGGTTCGGCCACGTGAAGAGCTCTGGTAATCAGAGGGGCCCAGTCCGGCGGAGATTAGATTAGCGCTGGATACTCCCGGGTCCCTTCCGCGCGGCCGTAGCAGTGTCCAGCTATCAGGGGCGAGTATCGCTGAGCCGAGAAGATCGCCGGCGGTACTGCGTTAGATAGGGCGGGCCACTCTCTCCTCTCCTCTCCCGCCCCGCAGATGTAGATTGTGCACGCGTCTCCCACTCCCGTTGCCGTTGCCGTTGTCAGCCCCAGTGCCCGTCCGTATCTGCGGCTGTATCTGCATCTGGCCGGGCGAGCACCTGTATCTGTACCTCTGTACCTGTGCCAGTGCCCGGACCCGGGCCAGAGCCAGAGCCGGAGCCGGAGCCCACAGCAGGCAGTATCTCCCCCAACGCACACAGCCTAAACATCTGAATACTATGAGCAAACTTGCCTGATATTATCTTATCACAAATTAATTGGTCGCCATGACAACGGCCAAAGGCGCAAAAGGCCCCGAAAACGAGGCAGGGGTTCGGCCAGTGCCACTGCCGGCAGCCCCTGCTAATCCTCTCTTTGTATAAAATTCAAATGTCTCCTCTTGGCCATTCACGGCGCTTTAACTCCACTGCACCTGGCCGCCTAAGCGCCTTAGATACGCCCCGGCGTGTGCGACACGGCGAGAAAATGCACCCCGACTCGAGGCATTCCAACTTTATTATTCCATACTATATAGTATGTAGTATGCCCGGAAGTACTTGACGAATTTCCGAAACTAATGAGCCCCAATTAGACACAAGCTTCAATGGAAAGTATCCCATTTTTCCCTGTGCAGATACATCTGTATCCCACGGATGGCGACAACCCAACAGACCGCTAGGTTGGCTCGCAGCGCACATCGCCGTCGCTGTCGCCGTCGCCGCCGCAGTCGCCGCCTCTGCCACTGGCGGCAGTTTCAAAATCCGTGCGAGAATTATCATCTGGCAAACAGTTCTTCATACCGGATTAGAACGGACGTTCTGCCCAGTCCGGCGCGCGCTCTGTAGCCAGCTTCCATTTGCATTTGGGCCATTCGCCAGTCCCCAGTCTTGGCCGCCCGCGAGTCTCTGCCTTTCTCTCTGCCTCTCTCCGCAAAATCGATCAGTCCAGCAGTGGCCAGCTCGCGCCTGGCAGTGCCAACTAGCCGTGAAATCCCCGCTTAATGACTCTGGTTACCCTCGGTTAATTGTGCTTCTGAGTCGCCCCGTACTATGTGCAGTCGAGTGAGCCAAGGCAGTAAGTATATGGGCCCAAAGTGGCAAGTGGCCCCGCTCCCGAAGGGCCCAAAGCCCAAAGCCCAAAGCCCGGAGCCTGTTGCTGCGACGTCAGCGGCCTGGCTGCTGCTCGCTTTTTATCTAAACAATTTATCGATTTTCGTTTAGATTACAACGCGTGTACCCATCCAACTCCCGCCCCGTCCCGTCTCCGTCCCTGTCCCCTAGTCTCTAGCCTCCGAAAAATAACACAGACGATAAGATACACCCGACCCATTTGAATAAGCGCAAATATACTGTCCCCACCGCCGACTCCACCGGGCTCCCACATGCGAGGCCCATCGCACATGGATCTCCATGTCGGCGCAGTCGGCCCTGGCACTACCACAACCCAGTACTTTCCCTGGCTAGTTTCTGTTTATGCCCCAAGCAGGCGGCTATTTATATTAAGTGTGCACACAGGCTGCCTATCTGCCGCTCGCACCAGTGCCCGGGCGCATGGGCCTGTGGCCTGTGGCAGTTTATCATTACGCACTAATTGTGTGAAATCAATGCCGCAGCGGGCAGATAAGGGCGGGCCGAGCAGGAGCCCAGGCGGGCCAGGAAGGAAAACAAACTATAAATGACAATTAACATAATGCCACGGGAATAATCCGAATCCGAATCCGAATCCGAATCTGTGTGACTTCGTTTGCAAAACACGCGTAGAAAACAACGCGAAACCCCGAGTAAACAAAGGAGAGCGAGCGTACAAACAATGATAATATCCAGCCAGCCGAATCTGGCTGGATCGGCCTCCACCGCGACTTCGACGGCCGCTGGTCCCAGCTCCAATCCCAGTTCGAGTCCCAATCCCAGTGCCAGTGCCAGTGCCAGTGCCAGTGCCAGTGCCAGTGCCAGTGCCAGTGCCAGTGCCAGTGCCAGTGCCAGTGCCACTGCCCACATGGGCGACGACAGTGCTCCAAGCAACTGCAACTGCAATGTGGGCGTGGACTTGGCTGGGATCGGGCCCAGACAGTCCCCAGGTCCAGGCCCCGCCCTGGAGACAGCACCAGCCAGCAGAGCTGCCAGAGATTCATTAGCGCGTCCGGCCAGCGAGTCCGAGCCAAGTGTGGGTAAGGTTTCTGCCCCGTCCTCCTTGGGGGTTGAAGTTGGGTTGAGTCACCAGGGGAGTGCGTGTCCCGAACGGGGCTAAGGGCTGCTCAATGTTCTCCCATCTATAGTAAACGTAGTTAGTTTGGATTTCCACCTGCTTTCACAGACAATTTAGTGGTTAAAACAGAGACTAAGCACTCCAGTGTAGCTGGCACCTTATCTGAGTCGAAAGACTATGAATACGGAATAGGATTCAGGAGTACTTTAAGGGATATATACAGCTCGCCAGTCATAAATTATAAGAACACAAAGTAAGCCGGGGAGTGGGTTGGCACTTAAAGAGAGCCCAGGACAAAACCCCAAATTACTTGTTGATAACTTTAATTTGCTTGCTTGGCGAATCCGCACAAATTCCGCTCCGAGGAAAGTTTGTTTGGTCAATCATTTCGGGCCTTAAAAATTGTTCGGGCCTAAGCATACATAGCCTGCCAGAAGCCACAGAATTTTAATTTCCCCTAAACTTTTCTCAAGAATTTCACTTTGAGAAGGTACACAGCAGACTTCCAAAATTCCTAAATTATGTACATTAAAGATTAAAAACAATAGAAGCCAATGCTTGAAGGGATTGCTATTAAAGAGTGGGATCTTATTTTGAAGAGTACTTAATGATATGGAATCCATGCCTTATAGGAGGCTTAAGTCTAATTGTTTACAAGGGGATTTAATGGCATTCTGCCTCATATGTTCCATTTGCTTTTTGTTAAGCTTCAAAACTATTTTTGCATACAAAACTAAGCTAGTCTCCCTTAAAATAGGTTCATATGTCAAAGGATTGTCCTCCGAAAAACTAATATGTAGTTATTTGAACACTAGACTGTTTAGGGACTTATTATATTTGCTGGATGGACATTGGTCAGTCTCTGGATCATTGAAGTCCTGATTCTCATTAAGTGAACTACAATTTGCCAGTCCTAATTCCTTGGGGCGACTCCCGGCACCAGGACTCACCACTCGGCGCCCAGTGCCTCGGAGCGGCAGTCAGGGAGCCCGGCTGGCTGCTCCCGAAGGATTGACTTCGTACCCTTTCGCAGGCACACCCGTGTGTGTCCCTGTGTGTCTGACTGTGCGTGTGCGTGTGCGTGTGGGGCTGCCCGTCCGTTTATAAAGTGTTTCTGAAATGCCAACGTTTATAATTAAATAAAACGAGCAACAAGAGGAATTAATGTGCGTGCGTGTCCCAGCTCCGGCTGGGACTTCGGTGTGTGTGTGTGTGTGGTGGGTGCTGTGGCTCCTGGTGACCATTCATTTTGATTGTGGGCGTGCGGGCACTCGGCAGCCCCGAAAGTATGCAGCGCCCGCTACGCCCAGAAATGTAGCATACTTCTCCGGGGAGTTTTCCTCGTCTGTAGAGCGACTTCCCTAACCCTCTCCCTCTCTTCTCTCTATTCCCGCGCAGGCACAGGCACCTCGGGCACCAGTTCATCCGGCGGCGGCAACAGCCGCATCGGCCCCCGCAAGTCATCGCTCGCCCTCGCTTTAACCCCGGAAGATGAGCCAATGGACGTGTACCAGGTGAGTCTGGGACTGGGACTAGGACTGGGTCTGGGACTTAGTCTGGGGCGGGCTCGGCGTCTGCTCTCGCAGAGACCCCCGCTGGGCACTTGAGCCACATGGGTGTTACGTCGTCTGATAAGGTATCTTATCACGGGCAGCGTGTATATGTTGCTCTCCGCTCGCCGCTCTCCGCTGCGCTTTTCGCTTTACATTCCGCTTTAAATAGCCGCTCACCAACACCTGGGCGGGGTGTGTGTGTGTGCCCTGCTTATAAACAATACGCTACCAGAGAAATCAAATCAATTAACATTGAAGGTGGGAAATCAAAAGGCAAAGAAAGAGATTACCCCCGATCGGCGACGGACGACGGACGACGGACGACGGGCGACGGACGACTCACTACGTTTCAATTCAGTCCGCTGTTCGAGCGTCGCGACGCCGAGTCGCGTAGTTTTTTCGTGGAGACCACAAGACCGACCTGTGAATTATTCTGAAGCGATACGATTGAGATACGGATTGAGATACAGCCACAGATACAGCTACAGATACAGCTGCTACAGATACAGATCGAGACTGTCGCATTAGGCAGGCGGCGGCGCGGAAAAGTGGGAAATGCCTCTCCGTTGGTGCGGCGTCGCTTATGCAAACAACTTGTTATTGATCTAAGACATTGGACCTCAAGTGTGCCGAGTGGCGAGTGCCCGAGTGGGGAGTGCCCGAGTGCTCAGTGCGCCGCAGTGGCCAGTGGCCAGTGGAACGTCTCTCCCCGCGCCAGTGTTGTTTTATAATTAGCAGAATGCGCAACTGCTTGCCAAAATTCAGCAGTGTCTTCCGCCGCAAGTCCTCCGCCGCGAAGTCCTCCGGCCGCGGTAATCCCTCCAGCGAGCCCGACTCCGACTCGGAGCCGTATGCGGCCGCAGCTGTTGCGCCGCCGGCTATATCCGATCCGGGCTGCGATAGCCGTAATGAAAGACCAATGCCAGATGACGATAGCGGCCGCAGCCGGCTGATAAGCGCTGCTCGCTCGGACTCCGAGTCGGATTCACCTCCACCACCACCACCACCGACGGCCAACGGAGGCGGCCAAGGTTCCTGCCCGGAAATGAAACTGGAAACGATTTCGGCGGCAGCAGCAGCAGGAGCCTCGTCGCGACCAGCTCCGGGGCCAGCCATTTCCCTGCCATTTGGGGGGCGGAACTCGAGCAAAACGCCCGAGGAAATGGAGCTGGAATACGAGGCCAGTGTGGCCGCCGAGGGCCGTGACATAATGACCCCCCTGCGTCGCAGCACAAGGCCGCTGAGCGTGGCCTTCGGCGGCGGACGCAGCACAGCAGTGGGAGCGGGAGCTGGAGCTGGAGCTGGTGGAGTGCTGCAGCCGGAAATAGTCGAGGTCATACGCAGCCTGGATGTCCCGGCCCTGTTGCTGAACAGCCTCAGCCTGGAGGGGGAGCCGAGGCAGCCGAGGCAGCCGGGGAGTGAGCGGAGCCACCAGCAGGAGGCGGAGAGCGACCACGAGGAGGCGGTGGTCCTTCGGCGCAAGGTCAACTGCCTGGAGCGCAAGACACGCAGCCTGTACGAGCGACGGCTGCCCAAGGTGCCGAAGCTCCACCTCCAGGTGGCCGCGAAGAGGCCCACGGAGGAGGAGGAGCTCAGGACTTTGCAGGTAGAAGCTGCCAGGACCAACTTTTACGGTTGGCCCATCAATCTGCCGCCTTAGCCGCGTCTTATTCCGTCTTCCTTGTTCCGTGTTCCGTGTTCCGTGCTCCTTGTTCCGTGTGTGCAAAAAGTGGCTGTGATACATTTCCGATTACATTTTCATTCCCTGATTGACACTGAGCCCGCTCCGCGCCCAGGATCCCAGGATCCCGGGACTTAACGTGCTTGTTTTGTAAATCTGCAGCACACGAGCGCGCCGCACATAAGTCAGAATCAGAGTCGCAGTCGGAGTCGGAGTTTGGAGTCGGCGGCGAGCAATTTTATTTTAATTTATCATCATTTAGGCGACACGAACGCCACACACGCACGCACTGGTATCTGGTATCTGGCAGATACCATACAGGGGGGGCGACACCCGACGCAACGCACTGACAGATACACAGATACACAGATACACCGACGCAGGGGCATATGGCCGACAGACGGTGGGAAATGCGAAGCCGGGTTAAGCCCTCTTATTCTGATGGGAAAAAGCCAGAGCTGCGGCTTTATATTAAATTTTACACGTTGTATCCCTCTGTACCTTTCATCTGCCTCCTTCCCCGCCTGTCGTTGCAGCGAAATCTCATGGACCTGAAGTATCCAACCGTGCTACCACCGAATCCTCAACTTAAGGTAAGCTCTCCGAGCTCTCCGCCACTTTGAACTCGGGCATTCAGTGCAATCAGTGCTATTGGTCACTCTCCTACTCTCTGATCCTAATGATCCTGCTTCCAGGCCCTGCTGGTCTTCCACAAGGCGGACAGCATCTGCGAGGCGGTCTCCGCGGCCTGCCAGCGCCACCAGCTGGACGTCACGCTGGTCAAGTCGAAGGAGGAGGCGCTGGACACCCTGCAGAAGTCGTATGCCACCGCCCAGTGCTACCACCTAATCATAATTGATGCGCGCTCCGCCAAGAATCTGGATGCGGAGCACATAGCGAGGTGGGTAGGGGCTTGAGTATGGGCCGGGTCAGGGGTGCTGGGTTATGGCTAATGGGTTGCCCGACTTGAAATGGGTTCGGGCTGCCGCTTTTAGGCCGCTTCTTTGGGTTGGGCCAAAGTTTACAAACTTTTCCATTTTCATAAACTTTTCACTTTGCCATGAAACTTGCTCCTGTACCGCTCCCCCGTCCGCTCCTACAGAACCATACGTCACACACACGGCCACCATTTAACGACAATAATTGCAGTCTGCAAGAAGAGGTGAGTATCCGCAGGATACGAGCGTAGTAGTTCGAGTTCCCACTAACGACCCTACGACCTTTGGCAGTTTCTTCGAGAAGGATGATGTGCTAATTGCTCTATTGGACGCTGGCGTTAATAGAGTAAGTTCCCTTAATGGCCCCACGGGATGAGAAACAGAAACAGATGCCTCAAGTGCCGCCTCCTGGTGTCTCCTCGTGTCTTCCACAGTGCGTAGCGGAGACGACCAACCTGGCCATGTGCAGTGTGGAACTGAAGCAGATACTGCACTCCATCATCCGGCCGCACAATGTCATGTCCACTCAACAGGTAATCGAGTTAATGTCCTGTCTCCCCCCCGGTTCCTGCTGCTGCTGCTCCTCCCCCGAGCACGGTCCCATTCACTGCTGAAATTAATTCAATTAGAAAGCGAGACCCGCGCTGTGTGTAACCCCGCTCTCCGCTCACTGCTCTCTGCTCTCCCCCAGGCCCTCTACACGGCGCTGCACCGGCTGAAGGAGGTGGTGCTCATCACGGACGACGTGCTGCGCATCCAGTACGCGAACAGGGCCACCGAGCGGCTCCTCAACATGCGGCTGGTGAGTGGGGCGGCTCTAAGGGGCGGCTGTTTGTGGGGCGATGATGTGGGCACTAATGAGATTTCCGCGTCGGACAACAGGACGAAATCATCAGCAAGCCGCTGGCGGACATATTCGTGTCGGACCTGTCCACCATCAGCGAGCAGGGCAAGAGCATCAAGGAGTTCGACGGCATACTGACGGTGCGCCGCAAGAGCCAGGAGGGCATCCCCATGCACGTTCGCGTGGTGCCGGTGGCCTGCATCGGCAGGTGAGTGCTGGCCCGCTGGCCCGTCCCGCCCGGCTATCCAGCCCCTAATTGGCAATCTCGCTTCCCTCCCGCAGCGCGCCCACGCACCTGATTTTCAACTTCGATGTGCCCGGCGGGCAGATGGACTTCATAGCCACGCTGCCGCAGCCGAAGGAGGCTCCGCGGGGCTCGCTGCACTCGGTGCGGCGCTGCAGCTTCGACGTCCGGTCGATCGCCTCGGACGGCCTGCGGAGGACCAGCCTGGCCAAGCTCACCTCGCTGCCCCTGGAGGCGCCCATCACTAAAGTATGACTCCACCTCGCCTTTGCATATGGGTTGTGGCTGCAGCAGGTTGCACCCTCCGGGGGAGGGGCCTGTTTCGGGGAGTGCCTAACTGCCGACTGCTAAACTGTTGTCCGTGATTGTGCCCGGGTGCCTGTGCCTGTGTCCGGTCCTGTGCCCCGTCTGTGTGTGTCTGTGTGTCCTGGTGTCCTGTCATGCCCCGAGCAACTGCAGCAGCGACAGCAATAGCATTAGCAACAATATTTGCACTAGCACATGCCACAGCCATCCCCACACAAGCCCACACAGCGACACAGGCACACGCACACAGTGAAGGCCGAGAGCCAAAGCCCTTTCCGTTTCCGGCTTGGAGTTGTGCTGCCTCTGACGGAGCGGTGAAGGCCATCCTTGATTGCATCCACTCTGCTTTTAATCATCGAGTTATCCACTCAATTGGCCGTAAGCCTGGTCAGAGGGAGCTCTCCACTCCAAGCCGAAGCACTTGGTTCGGCGGCCAACAGGGGGTCCTCGAGCCGGCTTGTGGCCCTCTGTTCGATCCGAGCTCCGATCCGAGTTTGTCATAACCCCAACGCTAACTAATCCCCGTACCAACAGCTACAGCACAACTAAACCAACATGTCTTGCATTTATTCTCTTTTTATCTCTTAATTGTTATGTTCTCTTTTTACTTTTATGTTTTGTGTACTCGAACAATGAACCAACTCATAAAAATTACAATTCGCTCGCACGTTCGCTCGCTCGCTCGCTCGAATTGCTCGCTGTGCGTCGCTAACCAAAATAACAACAAAATGTACCAAAACTCAACCAAAACTCAACCAAAACTCAACCAAAATCAAAACCCAACCAACAACAACAAACACTACAAACTGCAACTACAAACAATTAAAACAAACAAACGCATCACTGCGCACTCGCACATCAGATAATCAATTTACTATCACAAGTACAGGAGAATTGTTCGGCCGACGAGGCGCGGCTCATAGACAAGGTCCTGGAGTTCCTGAAGCGCGAGGGCCTCTACAGTCCGCAGATGAAGGAGATACGGACGGACGACCCCATAGCCACCGACCTGATCGGTGCCCTGCTGACGGTAGTTAAGACAGCCCAACACCCGCCCAGTGCCGCCCTAACCCAGTGATCTCCTCGTTCTAGGGACCCAGCGTTTACTCATCACGGCGCAGCTCGAATGACTCCATCATCCGGACCGGCAGCTCCACGAGAACCGCCACGATTGTGCCCGCCAAGATGAAGGTATGAGCTGTGAACCAACTTTCTCCCAATTCAAATTCAGCAGGCTTATCAATAATCAATGTCCTCTGCAGGCCAATCCCATCATCATGGAACTACTTGAAGAATCTCTCAGCTGGGACTTTGATATTTTCAAACTGGAGGAGATCACCGACTACCACCCGCTGCTCTACCTGGGCATGGAGATGTTCCGTCGCTTCGACGTCTTCGCCACCTTGAACATCGACGAGAACGTGTGCAAGGCCTGGCTGGCGGTGATCGAGGCCCACTACCGCAAGAGCAACACATATCACAACAGCACCCATGCCGCGGATGTAATGCAGGTCGGTACTCTTGTCGGTACTCCTTTGCCCTGGCCCTAGCCCTGGCTAACTCCCTGGCTTTCTCCAGGCCACCGGCGCCTTCATCACCCAGCTGACCAACAAGGACATGATGGTGATGGACCGCATGGAGGAGGCCACGGCCCTGATTGCAGCCGCCGCCCACGACGTCGACCACCCGGGCCGCTCCTCGGCCTTCCTGTGCAACTCGAACGACGCCCTGGCTGTCCTGTACAACGATCTGACGGTGCTGGAGAACCACCATGCGGCCATAACCTTCAAGCTCACTTTGGGTAGGCACTGGAGCTCTGAGTCAAACTGAGTCGAAGCCTTCTTAATGGCTTGTGTTTCCAGGCGACGACAAGATCAACATTTTCAAGAACCTGGACAAGGAGACGTACAAGTCGGCCCGCAGCACCATCATCGACATGATCCTGGCCACCGAGATGACCCGGCACTTCGAGCACCTGGCCAAGTTCGTGAGCGTCTTCGGCGGCGAGGAGCCTCGCGAGGTGAGATCGGGTGTCCAATGTCCAATGTCCAAGTCCAGGATAGAGACTTACCTTTGGCTTGCCCCACAGCAACACTCGCAGACGGAGGAGGAGACGTCCATACTCATGCGCCGCATGCTGATCAAGGTGGCCGACGTGAGTAACCCCGCCCGGCCGATGCAGTTCTGCATCGAGTGGGCCCGGCGCATAGCCGAGGAGTACTTCATGCAGACGGACGAGGAGAAGCAGCGCCACCTGCCCATCGTGATGCCGATGTTCGACCGGGCCACCTGCAGCATACCAAAGAGCCAGATCGGCTTCATCGAATACATCATACAGGACATGATGCACGCCTGGGAGAGTGAGTACCTCGTCTGCTTGGCCCACTAGGCCTCTTCCTAATCCCTAACCCCACTTGCAGGCTTCATCGACATGCCGCAGCTGATCACTTACATGCAGATCAACTACTCGCAGTGGAAGAAGTACGACGAGCAGGGCGTCAACACGCTGGCGGACATCATGGCCAAGCAGCCGCCGGTGGGCAAGATGGCCAACTCCAAATAGCATACGGCCTTCCGGAGATTGTTCTCGGGTCTACTGAAGCCACTGCCGGCCCATGCGCCGGGCACCTCCACGATTGGCGAGAACGAGATGGAGGACGTGCTCTAGTGACGGCGTCGATGGTCCTGCGACGTCTTGCTCCGGACTCGCAGCCTCTCGACCTGATGGAGGTCCGACCATCACCTGTTCCCGCTGCCGCCCCACACACACATATCTCTCAACGGACCAATGGACCAACGGACAGCATCAGCCTCACTGGGCGGGCCAGGTGGCGGTGGCGGTGCCAGGTGGGCCAGCGGTGTCACAAACTAACTAAGGCAACAAACAAACAAACAAACAAGCAAACAAGCAAACAATTATTGGGCTGGACTCAAAATTAAATGTTTAAGATGCATCACAAGAAGCGAACTATTTCTATTTCTATATAACCAAGTGAGTCTGTCTCTGTGTGTAAATGCAGCGCGTGTGCGTGTCCCTCCTCCCAAGTAAATGTGTATGTGTCTAGGCTAACGAGGCAGGCTAGCAAGCTGGCCAGCAAGTCCCACAGCATATTGGCCACAAAATGGAGCTCCAATATGGCGTGCGCTCACCTGTACCTGGCAAACAGTCAAGGCAAGGCCCAGGCCAAGCCCAGTCAAGAAGACAATCTCTGCTGGACACTGCAGGCCAAGTAAATCTAGTTTAAACGCTGTCGATCTCTGGCATCGAAGCAGGAATCGGATGCGGATTCGGATGCGGATGCGGATTAGGAGAGACTATATAGACAGCTAGTGTGTAGGCAGGATCGGCCAGCTAGCACTACACAGTAAAGAAAACTGACGATGAGGAAACAAACTAATTCGAATCCACTCTTGAGACATATTGCACGAAACCGTATGGGGCCCCTTTACCACTACCTACTAACTAACTAGTTACCTTACTCCTAACTGAAGAGCTCTATCCTACCACTAAACCTACTATTAATGTTGTTTAGCCTTCTAAGCATACGGTATGAGAAATCAAACTAAGCGCAAGTGTTTTACAATTAAGCGAAATCCTTTTTGAAATCTTTTTATCTAATTGACTGAACAAATTACATATACATATATAAACCAGATCTATTAATACGAATACGAATTGATAATACGTTCTTGTTAAACTAAAGAAGGCAGAGAAGCAAACAAAGCAGAGGGAAAATGAGGAGGGAAAAGGAGATGAAAGTGGAAGCGATAATGAGCATGAAATGGAAAGCAAAATAACATATACAATATACATATATACAATTTATACAACTTTTACGAAGCATATTATATATATATTTATATATGTCACACGATATCGGCAGTCATTCGCAGAGTTACGGTAACTTGTATGTGTTAGCCCCTGCTCCAGCAAGGTTTTGATAGAAATGATATATACACACGAGTACAATCCCTAGTCCGAGTCCCCAGATCCCGCACATCCCCCCCCCCCCCCCCACNAGAAAGCAAACCAAGTCAAGCTGAGGGAGCGAGGGGAATATATAAATGTTTCTGCATATTCAGTGTTGTTATAAGTGTGCGTTTCAAGTGTATGTGTATTGGCTTAAGTCGCGTAATTACCAGGCGAAAGCGGCATAAGCGGCATAAGCGGCATAAGCAACCCATTTACAGTTATGAAGAATATATGTATACATACTATATAGATACGATATACTACTACATGTTTCTGACACACACGCTAAATCCTTACACACCACCTACGTGTGTGTATATTTGTTACTACATCTGTTTGCTCCTTGCAGGTTAAGGATTATAAATGTTAAGATTTAGTCAAATTTATTGTAAAAACAAACCAAACACAACAAACAAAGGAAACAAAACAAAAGAAACAAGAAATTCAAATAATACAAATAAAAACCCAACAAATGGAAATGTCTTCAGAAGCGCGGATACGGCGGGGATCGAGGTCAAGGTTGGCGCTAGCCAACGGCGACGACGTTACAGAATCGATGTGGGATCATTAAGATTCCCCGCTCGCTTTCGCTTTGGCGACGATCGGTGATCGGTGATCGGTGATCGCTGATCGATGATGAGCCTCTGGCCAGCTCCTCCCTGAATGCAAACAACCTGTTTGGCCCCTAAAGGCCTGGCATTCTTCCAATCTACTCGCTTAATGGCTGGCCAAAAACCGAAAACCGAGGGAATAGTTTCACCTGAGCGCCTCGGCCGAAAGGTAAACAAAGCCTCTCCAGCCCCAGAAACTTTCTTTCCGTTGACAGTCGTCCGTCCCCACAAAGAAAGTCTTTCAGTCGCTCTTTCAGGGGGTCTTACAGCACGATCTCCTCTGTGTGCCGCCCATCGCTGTATGGACAAAACGGGTCCGGTTACGCGTTAATTGCATAATGGCGCGTCCGGGGTGAGTTGGAGCTGGGAGCGTGATCGTGATCGTGAGTAACCCACAATGACAGAGGGGTTCCCTTAAGTGGGGCTTGAGGCTCGAGCGCTCCCCGGAAGATCGTGTCACGCGGCCACCGCCAGGCTGAGATTCTGCTGCTGCCGAGCAATGTGGGTTTCTCGGGACGGCATTCAATGCGCTTCCAGCTGCCGAGGCGATCAGTTCGATCGATCCACAAACAGTTCCAGATTTCCGTTGCAGTGAAAGCCAGAAAGCCAGAAAGCCAGAAAGCCCAGAGCCCAGAGAGATGCCCCAGTCGAGCTTCTTCGCCAAGAGCGTGCCCTTCGAGCAGATCGACAAGCTGGCCATCAGCGGCGGCTACTCCTCGATCTTTGCCAGCAGCAAGCCGGCGGTTCCGGTGGTCGGAAACTGGGAGCAGCGCTTCTGCCGCCTGGCGGACACCTTCCAGCCCGTGCTAGACCGCGTCTACGACTTCGAGGTGCGGGAGGACGACGTGTGGATTGTCACCCTGCCCAAGTGCGGCACCACCTGGATGCAGGAGCTGGCCTGGCTGGTGATCAACCGGTGTGACTTTGAGACGGCCAAGAGCGTGGACCTCACGCTGAGGTCACCCTTCCTGGAGTCAGTTTAAGGGAGTTCCTGCTGCTTGGACAGACACTAACACCTATCCCCCGTAGGTTCAATGGAGTGGTGCCCAATGTGCCCCACGACACCATCGAGGCCGCCAATGCCCTGCCCTCGCCCAGGCTGATCAAGTCCCACCTGCCCGCCTGGATGCTGCCCAGGCAGGTCTGGAGCAAGCGCCCCAAGATCATCTATGTGTACCGCAATCCCAAGGACGCCGCCATCTCGTATTTCCACCACTGGCGCGGCATGGTGGGCTACCAGGGCACCAAGTCGGACTTCATGCACTCCTTCATCGACGGCTACGTGAACTTCACGCCCTGCTGGCCCCACGTCCTGGACTTCTGGCAGCTCCGCCACGAGCCGCACGTGTTCTTCACCAGCTACGAGCGCATGAAGGGGCAGCTGGGCGAGGTCATCGCCGAGGTGGCCCAGTTCCTGGGACGACCGGTGAGCCAGGACCAAATCGGCCAGATGACCCGCCACCTGTCCTTCGAGAGCATGCGGGATAACCCGGCCTGTAACCATGTGAAGGAGTTTGAGAGCATGAAGGCAGCCGCCGGACGTGAGGTGGAGGAGTTCAGGTGAGTCTCGGGCAGCAGCCCAGCCGAGGATTGTCCAGGAGCTGGCTTAAAGCCCCTCTGACCACAGGTTCGTGCGCCGCGGAGTCGTGGGCAGCCACAAGGACGAGCTCACCGCCGACATCATCCGGGAGTTCGATCTCTGGTCGGACAGCCACCTCAGGGACCACAAGTTGAATATGGATGACTTTGCCAACTACAGCAAGTTCGCCTCCGCCTAATGGACCCCAGCTTGTGGAACTACCTTTCTATAATCTTTGTTAATAGTCATTAAGCTGCGGTGATATAAGTTTAATAAAATATTTGCCTCTCCCATACGAGATGTGACTTAATGGATCTTTGCAGTCATTACTCTCGATAGAGCTGCTAAGAGCTATGTCTGCCAAGCGATGGTGTCTCGGAGATTGGTTACATCTCTCTGAGTCACTTGCTTTATCATGTTATTATACAGTTAGTTCCTTGCCTCTTTGTACTCGCTGTCCACCACTGACGACTGTATCATCGCCGCGGCTTGTTTACCATTCCATTATCGATCGAAATGGAGCAGAGAGCTCTCCAATTAAAATCGAATCAGAGAATAAACAAACAACAACTACTGTGCAATCTTATCGTGGAGAGAGAGAGAGAGAGATCGAGACAGAGATCGAGAGGGAGTTGACAAATAGAAGAACCCCTTTAAGTATGTCTCACATATCCCCACATCAATCAGTAGGCCGTCGGAATGGAGCGCGTACGGGTCACGCCACGGAGCTATCCCACCCACCTCATAGACAAAGACTGGTTGCAGCGGAGGCACAACCACACGAATGCGAACGTGCAGGGGAGGCCGAGCTATAGAGCTGTTTAAGAGCTATGTCTTGCTATATTATGTTATATTACACAGTTAGTTCCTTGCCTAGTTGTACTCGCTGTCCACCACTGACGACTGTATCTTCGCCGCGGCTTGTTTACCATTCCATTATCGATCGAAATGGAGCAGAGAGCTCTCCAATTAAAATCGAATCAGAGAGTAAACAAACAACAACAACTGTGCAATCTTATCGTGGAGAGAGAGAGAGCTCGAGAGAGAGATCGAGACTGAGATCGAGACAGAGATCGAGAGGGGGTTAACAAAGAGAAGAACCCCGTTAAGTATCTCTCACATACTCCCACATCAGTCAGTAGGCCGTCGGAATGGAGCGCGTACGGGTCACGCCACGGAGCTATCCCACCCACCTCATAGACAAAGACTGGTTGCAGCGGAGGCACACCCACAGGAATGCGAAGATACAGGGGTTCCTCGATGTGGTGCACGACCTGGAAATGCGGGATGATGATGTGTGGATAGTCACCCTGCCAAAGTGTGGAACCACTTGGATGCAGGAGCTGCTGTGGCTGCTCCTCAACAACTGCGACTTTGAAGGAGCCTTGGTCAAGGACCAGGAGCTACGTTCTCCGTATATGGAGTAGGTATACGCTACGTTTATTAGAGGAGTTTGTTCTCATTTTGATTCTTAATCTTAGGTTTAGTTTCTATCTGACTGAGGATGTGCAGCGATCGTTAGGACCTGTCCAGGAACTCAAGTCTCTCCGCCTGATTAAATCGCATCTTGCCCAGGCTCTGCTACCCTCAAAACTTTGGGAGCGACAGACCAAAGTTATCTATGTGTCCAGGAACCCCCTCGATGCTTGGGTCTCTCTGTATTACCACGACGTGACCACGGGACATAGCTACGGCAAGACCCTTGAAGAGTTCTTCGATGAGCTGGTGAGCTCCCAAGAGTATGTAAAGGAGATCATTGAGCACGCTCACGAATTCTACCAACTGAGGAACGAGCCCTGGGTCTTCTACACCAGCTTCGAGAGGATGAAGAGGGATCTGAGGGGAGTGATCAAGGATGTCTCTAAGTTTTTGGACAAGCCCGTCGGCGAACAGCAAATGGAGCGACTGCTGAAGCATCTGTCCTTCGAGGAAATGAAGAGTGAGCAGCTTATCATACCCTTACGGATTGTCATAATATTATCCTTTGCACACAGACAATCCAACCACGAATCATCTGTGGGAGAGAGCCCAACGCACACACACCACCCACAAGGACGCTGGCAAGGAGACGCACAAGTAAGGAGGAGCGCTTTGAAGACTTCCTTAAATATCATTTTGTTATATTTCAGTTTCGTGCGAAGAGGCCTGGTAAATGGCTACAAAGATGAGCTGAAGCCTGAGCAAATCGAGAAGGCCAACGTCTGCATAGAGAAGATTCTCAGGGAGATTTCTCTAACTATGGATGAACTTTTGCTACTTAATGAGCCATAAAAGAACACTCATTAAAATAATAATAATGCATACGATAAAAACAACATCATTATCATCGAAAAACGAACAAGTAAAAGTGCTCATTTCCTTATCTCTGAAGCAACCGATAAAAAAAACTTATGCTTTGCTATGCTAATACGCCATAGAAGTAGTCAGTAAGCCGACGGAATGGAAAGTGCGGGATGATGATGTGTGGATAGTCACCCTGCCAAAGTGTGGAACCACTTGGATGCAGGAACTGCTGTGGCTGCTCCTCAACGACTGCGACTTTGAAGGAGCCTTGGCGAAGGACCAGGAGCAGCGTTCTCCCTATCTGGAGTAGGAATGCCCAGTTCATAGATCAAGACACCTCTGAAATGAAATGTGTTTCCTTTAAGGTTTGATTTCGAAATTCACGAAGATGAAGGACGGTCGTTGAGACCCGTCCAGGAGCTCAAGTCCCCACGGCTGATCAAGTCACACCTTCCCCTTGCTCTGTTGCCCTCAAGGCTTTGGGAGCGGAAGAATAAAGTGATCTATGCTTCCGGAACCCATTAGATGCCTGGGTCTCACTCTATTATTTTTTTGTCACCAATGGTGTAAGCTTTGGCAAAACAATCGATCAGTTTTTTGATGAACTGATGTCCTCCGATGAGGAGGTAGTGAATGCCATTGAGCACGCTCACGAATTCTACCAACTGAGGAACGAGCCCTGGGTCTTCTACACCAGCTTCGAGTGTGATATTGGAACATAGCCTTCCAAGAATGAAACTCACGCAAGACGTTATCTTTAGTTTCGATTTAGTTGATATAAAATATGATAAAAAGTTTGTAAAAATCCAATGTTTAAGGCACACGTAGACATATACTAATAGCCGCTCAGAGCGGTGAGTTAAACTCGGCTTCAGGCCGTGGAGGTCTCCACCTTCTTGGCATTGTCCTCCTTGGAGGAGGGCCCAGTCTGTGTGATTTGCACGAGGCGTTCAGTCGAGGGAGGCGGCAGCTTCTTCATGGGCGCCGTGATGGTCAGCAGGCCGTCGGAGGAGAGCGAGGAGGTCACGGAATCGGGATTGACATCACCTGCGAGGGAAAATCGGAAAATTGGTAAGAAATGCATATAAATAGTGTGCTCAAACTCACTTGGCAGCTGGTAGCGTCTGGAGAACTGGCGGGAGACGTAGCCGTGCTCGTCCTGCTTCTCCTCGTGCTTTCCCTCCACGATGACGAACTTGTCCGCCACCTTGACGGTGATCTCGTTGGGCGAGAACTGCTGGACATCAAGGATCACCTCGAACTTCTCGCTGTCGATGGTGAGGTTAGAGCCGGACTCCTGCTTCTGCAGGCTGTTCTTCTGCCACGGACGCAGGTAGCCCGACCTCAGGACTGTGGGCCGGGAGTTCCACACCGAGGACATCAGGTCGTCGCGCTTGAGGCCCTGGCCAAAGTGCTGGTCCAGCAGGCGCGAGGTGCGCATGGGGAAGTCGAGCTCATCCCACCAGTCGCGGAACATCAGAGGCACTACGGACATCTGGTTGGGTCAAGAAAGACGAGACGAACAGCTAATCACTCTGCACTCTGCACTCTGCACTCTGCACTTGGAGTCCTCTCCTGTATATCCTTCTGCGTACCTCTCTGGCTGGTATTTGGCTAACTATTCCCAATCTTTCGACCTGCGTGTCTTGTTTGCTTCGCGCCCGTTGCGACTTTGACGGAGCTCCCCGAGCATCCACACGGTTTTATACCCCCAGCCGACTGTTTACATCCATCCTCCACCATGTGCTAAAAATATGAAAATTTATTTCCCATCTAAAATTAGGCGGGCGTCATACCCTCGGTCTCTATAGAGAACTCGCCGAATTTTGTGTATGCCAAACAGATATAAGTATATTTGGTGCGAGTTTGCAAGAGACTTGGCCAGGTTCTGGCTGATTTCCGTGGGAGTCAGGGAGTGGAGACTGCTGACCTAAAGAAGAATCAGTGGGAATGCTTCTAGTGCTGAGAGATTGAATCATTCTTGGAGTTAAAGACTCTCTCAATAAATTCTGGAAGCTACTAAGCCCACACAAATTTCTCCTATTAAGTAACGAACATGTATTTTGTTTATACTCAAAAGGTCTGGCAAATATTCTCCCGAAATCCATCGCTCTGGAAAATGCCAGAAGGAAATTGGAATGGTTTAACGTCCACAGCATCTGCCAGAGGAATTTTCATAATTTTCCACCTGTGGAAATGGCCGTTTGATGCGGCCTATATCAGAATACTTTGGCCACTAAATGAGTTTGCCAACTATTTTAAGCATCTGCCACTTTGTCTTCTTCCTCGGCCTTTTCTCTGCTGCTGAGTCATGTCGCGTGCGTTTTCAAGCAGACGTGGGGATGACGTCGCTCAAAACAGAAAAACAAAAACAAAAAACAAACGACAAACAAACAAAAGAATTTTCATATGTTGCTCAGAATTTATGTCAACAATTTACTTGTTTAGTATAGCGTAAATCATGAATTAAAATTATAAAGATGTGTTACCTTCTTCATGCAGGTTGCGAAAATATATATCTTTTGCTTGCCTGTTTTTCTTTATATTTTGATGCGCTCAATTAAGTGTAAAAGTGTGTTTATTTCTAATTGGGGAAAGTCACATTTTGGCATTTCCAAAGCAATTTCTTATTCTAAGGAAATCAGGCTAGATTAAGTTTTTAAATATTAAGTTTATAGACTTGAACTTAATTATACATGAACTCTGCTTAAACATATATTTTTTATCAAATATAATAAACATTTCTTTGATATTTTAGTAAGTTGCTGGTAGTTCCTTAAGAGTCTTAGCTTTAGACTTATTTTCAGAGATAAAAACTTCTTCAATAACTTGATTTAAGCCCTCCTAGTGACCTAAGATGGTACTCTGTATCTCTGTGTAACATTTAACAATTTGCCTTCTTAAATAGGTTCTATATCGTATATTATAAATAACAATTAAAATATTATTATATTATATTATCTTTATTTCTAGAATTAAATTTCTCTTGGAGAGACGCCCTGTATTTTCCCATGCAGCCAAATGCAAACAGTGGGGCAATTACCCCTCGAAAATGGCCAAAAAGCTCCCCCAAAACAGCGGGCCAAAACAGATGTGCAACTGCAGGCGGTGGCTGAGTGTGTGCGAGTGTGTGAGTGCGAGTGTGCAAGTGTGCAAGTGTGCTAGTGTGCGGCTGCGAAAGTAGTGAAAGCTGAGAGCCGACTGCGAACGGGGCCAAATGATGTGATACTTATGCAAGGCAGCCGAGATGCCGACGCCGATGCCGACGCCACCGCCACCGCCCCAGCAGGAGGTTGGAAAGCAGGCGACATTCACCGCAGGACATGCGAGGCGTCAAGTGTTCACTGTACCTAAAGGCCACACCACTGGCCAGTTCGATACGGAAGTAAGCCGTCAAGATGGTGAGTTGTAGAGGAAGTATTATTAAAATATAATTTTAAATCGAATTTTGGAAATCCGCTGTGACAGTCCGCTCCCGTTGGGCTGCCCGTGAAGACCTCCAGACTGTTGCTTCTGCTGCTCTTCTGCCACGTGCAGGCGCATCTCTCGAAGCGCAGCTACTCGGACCAGAGTGTCCACGGCTACATGACCGAGGTGGGTCTCCGCAGAGCTGGGCCATGGTGAGGCGAAGAGCTAACCCCTTTGGTTCCCTTCCCTTTGCAGCGCACCTGCTGGTGGAACGAGGTATGCAAGGAGGAGTTCCAGAGCCTCTTCCGCTGCAAGTGTCCGCAGTTCTCCTACTGCCGGTGAGTCCTGCTCGTCCAGAGTCCGGCAATCCGGCTGGTTTGCCATGGCGGGGTAATTTTTCCACTCGGGTTTCCGCAGCTCGCCTGGACGCTACTACAATGCCTACTGCTCGATGACGGACACCGGCTATATTTGGACCCAGCCGAACTGGGACTGGGGGGCGTAGGACGAAGTAACCCCGGATTTGGACCCGGACCCAGCCCCTAAGCCCCCGACTCCCCCTCGCCGCCGCCGCTCGCACAGCTCGCTGTGACGTCAAACACACTGACTGCCGACTGTATGCTTCTCCCCCTGAGAATAACCCGAGCGCGGAGCCGAGTTCTCAGGCCCTAAAGTACACACCAAGGTGTTGGGCTCATCTCCGCCACCAGCTGTTATCGATATTCGTGCTAAATAAAGTTTACTGTCGACGTCGTGTTACTTTTCGGTCAGACTGTTTGTCGGGTGGCTTGCGGAAAATCAATAAACGCCTTACAATTCGCGACGGCTTGCGGCAGGGCCACAGTGGAGCTCAATCAGCATATAACTGGCAGTTTCACCAGTCATGGGGCCAAGGAACGAAAAACGATGATCTAGAGCCCCTAAATACCCTAATTTAAATTTAAAATATTTATTTTATATTTATATTTATTTTCTGGCATTAGCCATTAAAATTGGTTTCCAATTCCTTTTAAACTAAGTAGTGTGCAAGTAAAAAAGCCAGCCGAAGCCAGATGTACTGTGCTGGGGTCAGCAAGGCCAGAGGTCTTTCCAACTGCTCTGCTCGATTGTATCCCCTCTCCTATTCCACCTCCTAAAACCGCCTTAGAGCCCACTGTGCAGGACCCAGGCGCAGGCGTCGCATTGAAAGGGAAAATCGAAAAGCGTGGGAGCCACTCAGCGTGCGTGAGTGTGCGAGTGTGCGGGTGTGCGAGTGTGCGGGTGTGCGAGTGTGCCAGAGTGTGTGCTTGGGCCAGAGTCAGTTAATCTTTTGCCAGCTCAACATATAGACACCGCCAACACCAACAGATGTTGGCAGTGCGGAAAATCGAGTGAGCGCAGCCAGAGGCCAAAAACCAGTTTGTTTTGGGTGAAAAATCGCAGGACTTCCACAGCAGAAAATGTCGCGCCTCCTGTTCGCGGCCCTCCTGGCGCTGATGTGCCTCGGAAGCGTGGCGCCCAGTGGCAGCAGCAGCAACCACCTGCCAGCGGGACTGGGCATGGGTGTTGAGCTGCCGGAGCCTGGCCAGGTCAATCTCAACGAGCGCTTCTTCGACCAGGTGCGGGCCCTCATCAAGCGGCGGCTGCAGGAGAAGGAGCTCGCCAAGCCGTCGGAGGAAGCGGAGCTGCCTCTGCCGCTGGTGGACGATGCGGTCGCCCTGCAAAACCAACGGAGCTACGACAACGTCCCTATCCCCGCCGCCAGCGTCCCCACTCCGGTGCTCGTCGAGAACTGGCCCACGGAGCAGCATAGCTTTGGCCAGGTGACCGCCGTGGCCGTGGATCCGCAGGGCAACCCGGTGGTTTTCCATCGTGCCGAGCGCTACTGGGATGTTAAGTAGGTCAACAGCTGTCGCTGCCTAGTAACAAGTGTCTACGCCATGTGTATACAGGAAAGCAGGGGAAAGCCTTTCAATTTTTTGGGGTCAATCCATGATCCGTATTCAACAGCCGAGCTCTGATTACTTGCCCCCAGGCGCGTTCTCTGAGATACGCCTTCTTACAAGGACTAACCTCTAGGTTATTAAATATTGCAAGAAATATCAATAACGAGGGTCAGCTTTCGAAGGATACCAAACGGTGTACCTCTTATGAATCCCTTTTTGAGAACATAAATAATCTAACTAATATTGATCTTAAGTGTCCGCTTTCAACCATGAATCTGGAATACCAAGCATTTTACCTAGATTAACTAAACCCTATTTAACGTAAAATATATATATAATATATACCTTGGTTCCCCTTGCAGTACCTTCAACGAGAGCAATATCTACTACCTGATTGAGTACGGACCGATCAAGGAGAAGACCATCTACGTGCTGGACGCGAAGACGGGGGCCATTAAGTCCGGCTGGGGCTCGAGCATGTTCTACATGCCACATGGCATGACCATCGACGGACACGGCAATTACTGGATCACGGATGTGGCCATGCATCAGGCCTTCAAGGTAAGCCCAAAGGAATAGCCCAGGACTCAGATTAATCCCAAGTGTCCCCATCAGTTTAAGCCCTTCAGCAGCAAGCCGCTGCTCACCATTGGCAAGCGTTTCAGGCCCGGATCATCCGTTAAGCATTTGTGTAAGCCAACCTCCATTGCGGTGGCCACAACGGGAGAGGTGAGTGTGGACTGGTAGCTAAGATATTGTAGTTTTCGAATCCTAAATGGTGGCACATTTCCCCAGTTCTTCATTGCCGATGGCTACTGCAACAGTCGCATTTTGAAGTTCAATGCCGCTGGCAAGCTCCTCCGAACGATTCCCCAGCCACCCGGTGCGTATACGTAATGTACTGCTGAGAGACAAGCTAACCATTTGCCACCATTTGCAGAGTTCCTGTCCCTGCAGGTACCACATGCCATCACCCTGCTCGAGCACCTGGATCTCCTTTGCATCGCCGACCGGGAGAACATGCGAGTGGTCTGTCCCAAGTAAGAGAAGCACCCAATTGCGTTTTTGTGCAGTGTAATCAGTGGGTGTCCTTACAGAGCCGGCTTGATATCTTCCCACGGCGAGGGTGAGCCGGCAGCCACCATCCAGGAACCCGATTTGGGGCGCGTCTTTGGCGTGGCCAGCTACGGCGATATAGTGTTTGCCGTGAATGGACCCACATCGATGCTGCCGGTGCGGGGATTCACCATAGATCCACGCTCGGAGGCCATCATTGGGCACTGGGGCGAGTTCAAGAATCCGCACTCCATGGCGGTCAGCGTGAACGGATCGGCACTGTATGTGACCGAGATCGGGACCAATCACCAGACGAATCGGGTGTGGAAGTACGTGCTGGCCTGAACCTAATTCAGCAGAGATCCCCAGAAAACCAGGCCCGACTCACACAGCGCTCCTGCATATCCTTAGACCCCTAGACCCGACCACAAACAGTTGCAGATACACAATACAAACCCTAAGAGCCCAGCCAACACACACCACGTACAGTTTTAAATGTGAATCATTGTCAGAGATCAATAGAGAATAGTAAGTGCTAAGTTATGTACAAGTTATAAGTATGTAAATTTGCTTGAGAAACAATACCACAACAAACATAACCTCAGACTCTCTTATGTTTTGCACTGTAATGAGCAAACGAAACGAAAACGAACGAAACGAAGTTGAAATTACAAGAAAAAGCAGCTTAAAATAGTACATATACTTAAACGTAGTAGCTATGCGTGTAGGCACGAATGTGAGGATGTGAGGATGTGAGGATGTGAGGATGTGAGGATGTGAGGGGACGCGATTCCGACACCGAGCGCGCATATGAACCGTACATTGTGTATCATATTGTAACCTAATGTATATCAAAAATATATAATCGTCTCCGTATCTGTATATCTTATCAGCTTATCTCGTAGCCCCCATGTAAATTATGTATGTAATAAACTGTTGTTGTTGTGACGTGAACGGCAAAAGCGCACAGAGAGCACCGGGGGTACTATCTATGGTTCCGATCCAAGTGACTATTTCCCCCCAAGAGGCCTGGGAATATTTACTCTCCTAATTCTAACTTAAGATAACTCTTCTATCTCGATCCCAATGGCAAGTTTGCATGGCAAACACTCTAATTTACAATTTCCGGCGAAGTATAACTAAGTAGATAACTACATAACGTTAACACACGTACAAATATAAAATAAAAAAGGGATACTATGGAATGCAACTGCTGTCATCCGGTGGACCCCAGCCAATGCCTGGCAAACTGCAGAGCCTCATTCAAGTGTAATAGCCACTCCATTAGCTCTGGCTGAGTGTCCGCCGCAAAGAAGACCCCCGACTCGTATTCCGACTGCTTGCCCTGGACCAGAAAGCTTCTGGCTCGCGCGCATAGCTCTCTGGGAGCTGCTGATACTGCGGTCTGCCCACACCCTGGCAGTTCTACAGAGAAAATCGGTGACTCATCCTCTAGATTATCCTCATGATGCCAAACGGACACATGTACGCCATCCAGGGAGCACCATCGGCGGTTCCAGAGGTGCCTGCTCTTCGGATCCTGCACGTTTAGGTAGCCAGCGAAGTGGATCTTAGGCAGCCGCAGGTCTACTCTGCCAGTGATGGATATACCCGGTCCTAGATTCGTCGATTTCGAGTGCGTACTTAGGGGAAACTTCCAGGATCTCGAGCTGCGCAGGCAGATCTTGTCGCCGGCTCTAGTCTCATTGGCCACCAGTTCAAAGGGTGCCAAGTCCATGGCTCTCAGGGTGAACGAGGCATGCAGCCGAAAGCGTGAGATGATATGCTCTGCACCGCCAGATCCCGCTGAAGAACTGGAGTTGAAGGATCCCAGATTTCCGCTGCCACGTCGCTGCAGGGTAACATCATATTAGCGCACGGGCTGGCATGGAGGACGAAAGCAACTTACCAGTGACTTGGCGGGCTCCAAGGAGAGCGTGGAAACCTTACGCAGACGCAACATGAAGATCTGGCACCGCAGCTCCAAGGACTCCGACCTTTCGTCGCTGTAGAATTCCAGGCCACAGTCCCGGAAGAGGGCCGAGCCATTCTGGCACTCCACAGACTGAGTGGAGCGAATGCGACCGCCGCTCTCAAAGGTGCAGATAAAGTGGTAGTTGAAGAACATATCCAGGCTAACATCCGCCCGTACTGGCAGCTCCATGGCATCGATTAGGAGGCACTGGGATCGCACTGGAACCGCTGCAACCAGAGCAGCATCTTCACTGATCTGGGAACCAAGTGGCACTGCCTTGCGCAGGCTGGAAAAGAGCAGCAGTCGCTCCGCCTCCACCATATCCGAGGAGATCTCCAGCTCCGGCATCTGCCGGCAAATACTCACAGCCTGAGCCAGCTGCTCGCTGGTGGTCAACGACTCGTTCAGCACGGAGTCCAAATTGAAACTGGCATAGTAGGTGCTACTGTCGCACTCCCCCTGGTTGGACTGATTCTGCGACAAATTCAGGCTCTGCGCCAGCCGCTGCTTCTCGGCCATTATGAAGTCCTTACCCTTGCGGTACGAGCGGCGCACGGCATCCTTCAGCAGGCGATAGCGGGTCAAGGCGCTTACCGACATCAGCTGGCTTTCACTCGAATTATTGGGCAGCGTCGTCTGGCCGAGCTCACCCAAGCTGGTGCTGTTGTGGAAGCCAGAATGCTCGACCTGCATCGCCTGCTCCGCCTGCTGGGGTGTTGTGGGGCAGCTGAAGCTGAGATTCTGGCCAAAAGGACGCAGCGGCGTGGCTGGGCCATCGTTAATATCAATGCTCAGATTGCCGGCGGGCTGAAAGACAAACCGTTACTCAATCGAAGTTGATGAACAAACAAGCTCTTATATTTCTTAGAAATGCGTTTCGGAAAGCGATGGAAGAGTACAGATGATGATAGTAACTATTTACAGGATGTACAGAGAGTGTGTCCCTAATGGGAGTCAACAAAAATCTCTACCTTGGTTGTGAATCGCTGGCTCTGCAGCTGCCTCTTTTTCGGCGTACTTTGGTTCTCCGGCTCTGGTTCTATTTGTCCAGAGCCATAGTCATTGGTCACGAACGAGGAGCTTCCCTCGCCCAGGCTGTAATCCACGTACACCTCATCGACGCCCTCATGGGGCATGTCATAGGACACGGAATCCCCATTGGAACAGGTCTAAAAGGGAGTTTAAGAGTTGTAAATCAAGTTGGATGCAGTATATCCAGTATATCACTCACGTTGGGCACTTTTTCCAGGCGATCCAGCAGCACCAGTTCACTGCGACAAAGGTTGTCCAAAAAGATCTCGCTGCGCTGCAGAGAGAGTTCCGATCGGGAGAGATTTCTATTCTTTTTAGGCGGTGAATCCTTCTCACTGATATTGTTCAAAGATTGATGAGTAACTGGCGGTGAAGGCTTTAGCTCGGGCTGACGAACTACCGATGATTCGGTGGACTGGCTGACCGAACACGAGGTCTCAGAGACACTTCCTGGCTCCTCTGGCAGCGGCATGAATTGGAAAAAGCTTCCATTCTTGAGGGATTCGTGTAGGAAATGACCCAAAGCCAAGGGTGGCTTCGCAGAAGCCGTAATCGGATGCTGAGCTGCCTGTGTGGTTACTTCAGGCTGCACAATCGGGGTTTTATGTTGTACTAACTGTCGCTGGACGACCTTAGCCACGGGCTGCGCTCTCACAACTTCAGTCTGCACATCCTGAGACCTCATCTGAGGAGAGTTCTTCGGCGTCTTCTGCACTTGGGCGTACATCGCACTGAGATCAGCGGGTGATGGCGAGGGAACCGGCGTGGATTCACTCACATAGGTCGTTGAGCTGGGCGTGGACGTTGTCGTGGGCGTGGGATTGGTCAGGTGCGCTGCAGTCTTGACCTCGTGATGAGGACTGCCTCGAATCCGCAGGCAGTCTTCCTCGATCTCCGAGTATATGGGCTCACTATCGAGATCGCGATGGAGACGCAAGGTGGTGGCCACCGATGGGGTGGCCAGGCTGCTGGCTGGTCCATCAGTGCAGTCAAAGTTATCGATGGGACGCTGGATGCGGGCCGGGGGTTCAGATCGGGAGCAGTCCTAAAAGCAGAAAAATAATCCATTGCCTATTATTAAACGATTTCTTAGTTTTGAATTTCGATAAGCTGCAGCGGTTGCAGCCTATCGATAACATCCGCATTGCAGCCCAGCGAGGAAAAAGCAAGCGACGCAGAAACAGCTGACAGAGGCATATTTCCCCATCCCCTCCTCCCTTTCACTATCTTTTTCGGAGCGTTGAACAGCCCAAAATTCGAAGTTTTGTCAAAAGACAATAGAATTAGGAGGCGAGGCCCACTGGTGAATGGCAAGGCGCATCCTGAGGAGATGTACAAATCCCTGATCCGCGCTGTTCCATTCGAAAATCCAATCGCTATCGCCAGGCGTCTAAATATCACGAGTAGAGTCGACGGAAAACGCAAGAAAATGGAATCGAGCTACGACTACAACAGGCTCTGGACGCCAGTTGGTGAGGGCAAGAGGATCGGCTGCAAGTCGGACACCTTCAAGCTGGTCTCGTACAACATACTAGCGCAGGACCTGCTGCTGGAGCACCTGTGTCTGTACCAGAACATCGCGCAGGAGTTCCTCACCTGGCGGCGCCGCCAGCAGAACCTTCAGCGGGAGCTGATCAAGCTGAATCCCGACATCCTGTGTCTGCAGGAGATTCAGTATGATCACCTGGCGCGGTTCATTCAGGGACTTAGCATGGGCAGTGGCAGACGGCTGGAGTACGTGTACAAAAAGAAAACCGGTCATCGGACGGACGGATGTGCCATTGTCTATGACTCGGCCAAGTTCCAGCTTGTGGATCAGCGAGCCGTGGAGTTCCACGACCCCAAGGTGGCTCTGCTCAACCGCGAGATGGTGGCGTTGTTTGCCAAGTTTCGGTTCAAGAACTATCAAGATTCCAAGGAATTCGTTGTGGCCACCACTCACTTGCTGTACAACCCGAAACGGTCTGACGTACGCTGTGCCCAGGTGGCCAGAGCGCTGAAAGAATTGCACACATTCGCCACGGACTCACCGGTCGTCCTATCCGGCGACTTCAATAGCGAGATATTCACCTCACCCATTAAGCTGCTAATCGGTGAAGAACAGAAAATGGATTCGAAGGAGGATACCAACCAAGAGGCGACGCTTCGCTTCGATCTCATCGACCCGGGTGAGGGCACTGGGTCTACGTATCAAGACAACTGGATCACCGTGGACTACATCCTGCGCTCACTCGGCTCGAAGAGCAAACACAAGCTCCTGCCGATCAGCGTTTACTCACTGCCCACGATTAGCACCTGCTGCAGAGTGGGCAGGATTCCCAATCATTATCTGGGATCGGATCATTACGCCCTGGGCGCCATCTTCAGTGTTGTCTAGTCCTTAAGCTCAGTTGTCCCTCATCCATCTGACATTAAAATGATATTTATAAAAGACTTACCCGGAATGTTCTCAATGCGCGCTCGTCGCTGGCCTCCAGCTTGGCCCGAATGCTGCTCAGCAGGTAGCCCATCTTGTTGATGGTCACATCATGGTCGAGATCCTTCTGATAGGAACGATATGTGGTGGGTGCCGCCGTCGGTTCCGTTTGGAAGTCCAGCTTGCGAGCTCTGTTGGCACGCGGTAGCTTCTTCGGCGGGGTTGGCGCATCCACCTTGCGCTCGAAATCAAAGTACGGCTGCTGGCGAGTGGATGTGGTTGTCCCTGAGGGCGTTGTCTGCATGGGAGAATGGTAGCTACCAGGCGGCGATTGCGATTGCAGGTCCAGCTGCGATGTGGAGGTCTGCACACCCACAGTGCACAATTGCTTCGGAGTCTGTTGCTCCATAGGACTCTCCTGCTGATTCGATTTCTTTGGCGAAACAAAGCGGAGGATCTTGTTCTTGGAGTTATTTAGGAAGTTCTTGGACTTGACACCCAGCTTCTTCGACTTTTGGCCCTTCCAGGGTGAGAGATTTCGCCACTGCTCGCCCCAGATGAACTTTTGGCTTGCCGGGCCGCCATTTGTCTTGATTCCCCTTGGATACTTAATGGGCGTATCCTTGTATTCGATATTGACTGCGAGATTCTCACTCATACTCCCGTCGACAGTGTCTAGGGAGACTTTGGGTACCACTGGCTGTGGCTGTGGCTGTGGCTTGGGCAACTGCCATCCAATGGCCACTTGGGGTTCAGCTGAGGCAGCGTGGGTTTCAAATTCTTTGGCCTTCGGCTTTCCCTCGTAGTTGAGCATATCGGTGATCTTGGGCTCCGTCCAGCCAAGAATAATCTGCTTGGAGGCGCCACTCTTCCGGCTGCTCTCCTGTCGGATATTTCGTGCATAATGCGAGCCACGCTTGGACTCCACGACGCGCTCAATGTCGCTAAGCGACGGGCAGGTAGGCAGCTGCTGTTTGCTGGAAGTTCTCCTAGGCTTTTCCACCTCAGCTGAAAGGTGACACGGAAACTGATTAGAGAAGGAAACAAGGATTCCATAATTGAAACCGTAACTCAACATTTCTAGAAACACAACTCTTTATTTTGGTAAATACATTTGGTTTTTGGTAAAATTAATTCGTCTAAAAATGTATCTTAGTGTGTGATTTGGTTACGGTTTCATTTTGAGCCTCGGTCTTTACTACTCACCCATGGGATAGGATCTGCGCTGGCCGTCCTTCTTAGTAACATTACTAACCGGCACACAGACTCCTCGCTTCCGCAGAAACTCGTCCAGCACACGCTCGGCTTCCCTCACCGAGGGGTTCGTGGAGGTATGCGATGTTCCGTCCAGACTGTTGGAGCTGCATCTTGGGGGCTTTGGCGGCGGTGGCTTTTGGTGGGTCTCGCGAGCCTTGTACTTTGCCTCACTTTGCGAGAGACGCTTCTGCAGAAGGCGTCCGCCTCCGCCGGAACTGCGTCGAGAGCGGGAGCTTCTACGACTAGAGGGCTCCGCGGACAACATCTCCTTCTCTTGCTCTTCTTCCAGCGCCGACTCCTGCTCACTGATGTTGGACAGAACAGGAGCTGAGGGCTGGTAGGCTATGGGTTCGTAGTTCAGTTGCTTGGTTGTGGTTGCCTTGAAGGATTGCGAGTTCCTGTGTCTGCAGCTGATGGAACTGGATACTGAGAGCTTTTGCCGGTTTACGCGGACCTCGGACACAACACAGTTGTCGCGGAGCTCCTGGATGATGTGGATGAGCGGTTCACTGTCCCCGCCAACCGCTCGCAGGCGACTGACAGCAGTTAAAGGAGACTTGTGGGCGGATTTGACATTGGCCGGCTCGCTCAGGCGTCGCTTCTCCGCCTGCTTCTCCTGACTGCCCAGATTGTTCTGCTTGGAAGCCTGTAAGACGGACATAACCTGGATTATTTCGGGTTAGATTGCGGACCGGGGTGAGCACTCACCTTACTGCTCTCGGACCGCCTGCTGCGCCTGGGTAAGCGCACGTGCTGGTCACGTGGCGGAGCCGTGGAACCACAGTCCCCGCTGTCACTGGTGAAGCAGTAGCAGAAGCCGTTCTGGCAGGGCTTGCCCTTGCGCTCCTGCTCCTTGTTGCAGCGATTCTGGTTGATTAGGTCCGCATCCGTGGTCCGGCGGGTCCGGTGCTCCCGGCTGTTCCTCGGCATGTTGCTGTGGTTATTCTCGCAGTCGCGACTGTGGGTGGAAACCCTGCGGGTGCGGCGTGCCCGGAACTCGTCGATACACTCCTGCAGACTGAAAGAGCTCGTCGAACCAGACTCCGCGGAGTCTTCTTCTTCCTCGTCCTCCTCCGACTGCTCCTCATCCTCGTCGTCGTCGACTAGAACATGTTTGGTAGAGAACTTCGACCCTGCAAAAGTCTGTTGGGAGCAAAGCCGTTGTTTACATGCCTGCGATTGCAATTAAAACGTGAGCTTCAATGCTTACTGCGGCCATATTTTCGCTCTATTTACAGATGATAAGCCACGAGGCCAGCTCGGTGCGTGCGCTCCACTTTTACACGAGGCACACGCTTTCTACTCCGCTTCGTAGTTTTCCAATCAAAAGAAAAGCGACGCCGCCTGCATTACTCTGTTTTCCCTTTTGTGCCGCTTCTTCGTGCCTTTATCAGACCAGGGATGGCGTGCATCGAATGGGAGGCGTTGGTGCTAACATCCCTGTCTTTCAAAAGAGATGAAAGCGTACAGAGAGGCAAAAAAGTAGCTATATTAAGCATCTTTTCTGTTCGTTTCTTTGTCAGATTTAAAAAGGCTTACTGTGATTACACATTTTTTCTCAGCAAATAATACTTTTTATCAGAACAGATTACTTAAATAGAGATTATATCAAGCATAAATGAAATATTTGTTTCTTAATATAAAACAGCATATTTCAATATTAGCTATTTTACAGCTAGGCCTTCATCTCCGCACAGACTAGAAACAGCTGACAGCTGTTTGCGGCATGAGGTTACGTCTTCGTCTCTGTGATTACGAAAAGTTGTTAAAGTTTAATATTTAGGCATTTTTAAATAAAAATCTAATATAAAATGTCGAACAGCCACTTGTTCCTGAAGTCCGGCTTTCCACGAGCTCCCCTGCAAAATGGAGTGGGGCGCTACGTGTGCCAGCTTCAACGAATCACTCTGAAGTTCTGCAAAAACAATGGATCGAGCAGAGGCATGCGGTACGGAAAATGCTTAATTTAGCTGAAAAAGATATGAATAATTATTATTCCAACTATTCAGTGACTTCATTGAGAACCACTTGGTGGACTTTGCCAAGGAAAACCCCGGGATTGTGATCTATGTAAAGCCCAGACGCCATCGTACCCCAGTTTTGGTAGGAGAATATTGTGAGTTTTTGAGAATTTATGTTTATAAGAGCCAGCCTATCAATACCAAAATCTTTTTAGTAAACGGCGATCGTGAATGGCTGAACTGCAGAAACAACACCCAGGATGAGATCTCCAAGTGGATTGACCTGCTAAAGACCCAAAACGGCAGCTCCAGTTCGCTTCGTTTGCGTAAAATGTGGCACACGGATGTGCCCTCCATCCAGGGACCCTGGACACCCTTCCTGCTGCGTTCCCCAGAAGCCCAGGGCCAGGTGTATCCCAGTACTGAGGCATCCAAGCCGCTGGAGACCCCACAATCCGCCACCGAGAAGCTCATCGAACTGTTCCGGCAGCAGCAGCTGGAAGCTGGCGAGGAAGCGCTGAGCAAAAAGCGGGCTGAGTAAAAGATTGCTTCGAGTTAAGGGTGTTTCGGTAATTGTTGCTTTTTATTTTTATAGCCAACAGTTTAGGATTGGTGGTAAACAAATAAATATTTAAAATCTAAACGACAAAAATGGTGCTTGCTCCTCTGGAAATATCGAAATTATTGTCCCCATTAGCGTTGTGTTGTGATAGTTTTGATATGTGTCAAGTACTTGGAATATCATTTGTGGGAACCGCAGTGGAATATCATAAATAATTCTTAAGGTTAGTGACCCCTTTGAGGTGTGGAATACATAGAGAATACGACGAGTGAGGCGCAAAGGAGTCGGGTAATAAACAGGTTCTGGTGACAACTTAGCATAACCAACTTAGCTTGGATTAACGCTAAACACAGGTGAGTTTAGGTGATGCTGGTCAGCCAGCAGGGGTTAATTAAGTACGTAGGAGTGTTCTTTTGTGGACACAGCGAGTTTAGAGTATCAAAAAGTAGACAACGATCATAATTGCTTCTGTTTGTGCTGAATATTTCCCAATTAACACTTAGACTTAGACATAGATATAAAGATACACGCACACACTTATACGATCAACGACTTACACACCGATTTAAAAGCATTTTGCTCGAGTTTACAATTTCCGTTTGGTGAATTCCTTTGGCGAAATGCATTTGGTTCTTCCTAAATATTACGACTACATTTTATATAGACTTGAGTACACACAAATGTTAACGTTTGTCTTCAAAATAATCAATAATACGGACGTCTTTACACTTTTGATATTGTTGTCAATGATATATCACCTCATCACCTATTCAAACTAAATTTAACTCTGGATTCCCTTGTCTTTTCTGGCTTCAACCCCACCGCTCTCTGCTCTGTCCTCTATCTAAATCTAGACTTTTGTATTTTGGTGTTGGTGGGTGCGCTTATAGTGTAAGCAAGCTTTTCCTTTACGCAACTAAGCTACTGTCTGCTTTTTGGTTTCGGTAGAGAAATAGCCTTTCATAGCACGCAATGACAGCTCAGTTCGTTTGCCGTCGCATCCATTCCCTCAGATGTCGCCCATTTCCATGGCGGCATTGATGTCAGCCACGATTTTTCCCATCACCTCGCGATAGGGGGAGTCGGATCGGAAAGCGGTCTCCAGTAGTGATGCCTCGCCAAAGAAATCGAACACTTCGTCGATGCGGCCCAGCGATTTCTCTGTGAGATGCGGCTGTACGATGGATTTAAGCGCCGCATGCGACTCGGCTATGGACTTTTGCAGGTAGGCCAAATCGAAAGTGAAGTCCACCTCGTAGAATGATATAATGGAGAGCTGAGTGTTCTGAAAAGACAATGGGCGATTAAATGGGTTGGATTGAGAGTCAAAGGATAAGCTATATATTGTCAATTAGGGGTTTAGTTTTATTAGGGTTTTATTTTACTAAAAGCACAGCTAGTACACTCACCTGAAACTTCCTCTTAAAGTTCTCCGCGTTCCGCAGCTCATCGTCGCTGAACTGATTGTTCCGATGCAGGACCCCAATCTTGATCACGATCTTGATGATGTTCTTGATCAGCTTCTCCGCCTTGGCCTTGTTGCCGGTGTGCAACTTGCACAGCCTGTACAGGTTGTCCAGCAGCGAGGCCGTCGTACCGTCGATGAAGGTCTTGGCAATGTTTTTGGTGGCCATGCGTGAGAGGATCTTCTTCTGCGCCCGCAGCCCGATATCGTGCGACTTGAACACATTGTCGGCCATGACTAAAGCGGATGGGAGGGGACCGGGAGTGGTACAGAGATTCAGATATTATTATCGTTGCATATTCATTGACGCGGGTATTGTGGCGGAGCAACAGCCTGCCAAACAAAACGGAGAAACAACTGAGCAACCAAAGAAAACTTAAGTGAAGAAGACTGACAACTGGCAACTGAAAAGCAAAGCAGACCCGCACTATTCAGCGGTTTACCTTCCAAATTCCAGTAGTCGACGCTCCACAGCAGCAGGCATTGTCGAAGCGTCGACATGGTTGCTGTATATCACACAAATGTATATATTACACCGATTCCAGAGGCACAGGCATTGATAAGGAGTTACAAATATATATATAACATGCTTGATTAGGAAACGTTCATCGACATCATAGTATCTCTAGATAAAGAATAACCTGCTTCTTTCTTGGCAGCGGTTCTGGTTGGGTTTCTTTGTTTCTCAGTCGGGAGTGAGGAAGTAATACAGTGGAGATTTGATATCTAGAATTGTCGTTTGTTGTGGGGGAAACCTGATGGGTTAAGGGAATTAAAGATTCGCGTATTTAAGTCGACATTTTAATACCCTAATTTTTTGGCCAAGTCAGAGTGAAAAATATCCATAACTTTGCCAAAACCGCCTTAATTTCACTTCGGAAAGCTTTTCTGTGGTAGTTTTTAGTTGGTTAATTAATCTGCATATTGAGTTTAGAAATTTAAAAAAATAAATTTGTTATCAATTTTTGACAATTTTAATGATGTAACCCCTTATAAAATTTTGAAAAAATGGCCAATATTTTTTATCTGGTTTTTTAATTTTAAATAATTAAGATCTTAATGGCGAATCTGTAGATATATGACATTTGGCTATCATTTGATTTTTGACCAAACTATGATGTTAGGAAGACCTCAGGCTTACGCATTTTTAGGTCCTTAAATCTGTATTTTTAAATCCTAATTTTATGGACAAATCAAAGTTTAAAATATTCATAACTAAGCCAAAAGAGCCTTAATTTCAAATCGGAAAGCGGTTTTTTGTTAGTTTTTATTAGGTTAATTAATCTGCTTATCGAGTTTATAAATTTAAAAAAATAAAATTTTTGCCAATTTTTGACAATTTTAATGATGTAACCCCTTATCATTTTTTCAAAAATTGGCCAAAATTTTTTTTTTCTTAGTTTTTAAAATATTTTATTGCCAACTAATTAAGACTTAAACGGTGAATCGGGAAGTATACGGCATTTGGCTATCTATTAATTTTTGGCCAAGTTATGCTCTCAAGAAGACATTAAATATTGGCATTTTTCAATCGACATTTTAATACCCTAATTTTTTGGACAAGTAAGAGTTAAAAATATTCATAACTTTGCCAAAACCGCCTTAATTTCAAATCGGAAAGCTTTTCTGTGGTAGTTTTTAGTTGGTTAATTAATCTGGTTAGTTATTCTTTTTATTTCTCCATTTAATCAGTTTTTTTGTATTTCATGGTATGTTTTAATATTTCAAAATGGGTTCCAGCCTTTTTAAATATAACACAGATAAGAATCCCGTCCAAGGAACTGACTTTGAACGTTTTTGATATCTTAATTAACTATTTTAATTCACTAAACTATATATATATTTCAGTTCAAGTATACAAAATTGAAAATTATAAGAAAATAAGATAGTTTCCTCTAAAGAACTTCGACTGTAATAATTTTCCATGACTAACGTACACTTTCACAGGTATTATGTACAATGCGTCGCTATAAATAACCGCTATTGACACGGGACAGCACACAAAACTCAACTTGAGACAGCTTGAGTGGCGGAAGCTTCACTGTATCAATAATGGATGACCAACTGTGTCCGTTGGGTGGCGCGCTTCTGTTCCCGCGTATCGCGTATATAGTAGGGTCGTTCTAACGGCTTCGGAGCGCGTGGCGTACGTGTCGGTGCCTTAAATGGCAATGCGGCGGCAGCTTTTCCAACTGTCCAAACAAGGAGTCTAGACCAGGGCTAGCAAAGGCCAAGGGAATTCTCCCGGTTATACTCCTGGGAGGGAGTCCCCCGCGGGTCAACCGAGTTCAAGCTCTCAGATACATATCTGTCCCCCTTAGCTCAATCTAGAGCAGGGCAGCCGCATCCCTGGTTTCTAATTTAACTAAGTGAGCTCCGGTTCCACTTAGATAACGCCTAACATATAACCGTGCCATGACACGGACCGCTCCAAATGGTTAAGGTCACGCGAAATGCAATAATACGGTCCGAAAAGAGGCCTAGCCCTGAAAACTTGAGGTGGGTGGTAGATGGTAGATGGTAGGCGGTGGGCAGTGGGCGTTGACGCCCAAGGACAAAAAGGGAATGCGGAAGTGCGCTACATCCGAAGCACTCGGCCCCTTGAGTTCTCGTTCTCCCTCTCGGCCAAGAAAACTTCCTTGAGGAGGGTTTTCCGTGTGGAGGGTTTGTTTCGCCATTTGACTGATTTTGATATTTGATATTGATTGCAACAGGCGACCCCAACACCCTCTGAATTCCAACCGCCTCTCCTCTCCCTTAGATTCCACAAATAAGTTTGGCGCCTCACCTGTGTTTTTGTTGCTGCAGTCCTTGGATTTATCCTTGATTTCCTTCGTAGTATGCGTGCGTGTGTGTGTGTGTATCCCCTCGACCTTTTTCCCTTCAAAACTCCCAGAGCTAGCAAATAAAAAGGAGCAGCTGCATTGAAATGCGTCGGTTCTTAACGATTTTCGGGGGAATTTAATGCGCAACTTCGATTAAATATAAAACAAGTCAGCAGCAAAACAGCAACAAAAAACAAAATATGAGCCACAGTGTGACCGAGTTGCTTAAACTGAAAATATCTCAAGGTATAGTCAAGATCACAAAGCAACTAGTATCTTTGAAATACATTAACCGCCAAATCTCAAGAATTGTTCAGAAATCTTATTAATCAGATTTAATTTAATTTAAAATCTAATACGACTTAAACAAAAATAATTCAACTGAAAACACCATTGGCCTCATAATCGAGCATTTATATTAAAATATTCCTTTTTATAATTCTAAAAATGATCAAATGTTTTTAAAATACATATTGAATATGTTACCAATCTACCAATTTACCAAAGTTAATACAATTCTCCACCAAAAATGTATTTAATAATAATCAGCTGGTCATTGGTGTTTAGTATTTTTTGAAGCCCACGAAAATGCGTCTTTACGCTTGTCCATACTTGGTCACACTGCCCAAAGGTCCAGCTGCGTTGTTGAAAAATATTTTCGATGCTTCGTTGGTTGTTTTATTTCTCAAGAAATAGCAATTAATCCAGTGGTAAAACGCGGAAAACTCGAAGCATTAGCAGAGCGGCTTCCAAGATGAACATATACAACAAGTTGCGGGCCAGGGAGCATGGATTCGGTGAGTATCTCGCTTGGCGGGAGAATCCCACTTTTGGCGCTCGAATTTCCTGCGAGCAAAGGTGTCGATTTCAAAAAGGTTTCAAAGGTGTTTTGGGCGTTAAGGGCCAGTTGTAAGCCAGAGTTTTATAAGTCAACTAGGAGGATCGGCAATTAGCCAGAAGAAAGCGTACTGGTTGTTCCCGGGAATTTGCTGATCGTGCAGAAATTCACGGGAAACCAAGACAAAGCCACGGCATTAATTTCACATATTTTCTCGCCTTTCCTTTCGTTTTTCCGCAAACAGCCAATGACCGGAGCTACGACTTTGCCCTGCGACGCCTTTCCGTGGCCAAGGAGGACAGCTGGAGGGGCATTGCGCCGGCCAACTACAGTCCGGATTTCAACCCGGAGCCGCCGATCTTCTCCGCCAAGTTCGCCAACTGCGACGGTTACCGACACATTTTGGCGATTGCCAACGAAGATGGCAAGATCACGCTGCAGGACACTACCCAGCGGAATCAGGAACCGGAGGAGCAGTCCCTGGTGGGTCCCCAGTGCCACTACAATGCCGTGTTCGACTTGGAATGGGCCCCAGGGCAGATGCGTTTTGTTTCCGCCTCGGGCGACCACACGGCCAGGCTGTGGGAGGTGGCGGGCTCGGGGATACGTGGTCTGAACTCCTATGTGGGTCACACACGCTCCGTGAAGTCGGCGGCCTTCAAGCGCACAGATCCCGCTGTCTTTGCCACCGGCGGCCGTGACGGCGCCATTCTCATCTGGGACATACGAGCCAACCTTAACATGGACCTCACATCCCGCGTGGACAACTGCATCTACAGCGGACACACGGGTGGACCAGGTACTCCGGTCTCCCAGCGGAAACAGCGCACGCGAACCCCGAAAATGGCATCGGGAACCACCTCGAGCAGCATTACGGGCCTGGCCTTCCAGGACAATGACACGCTGATCTCGTGTGGCGCCGGCGATGGAGTGATCAAGGTGTGGGACTTGCGGCGAAACTATACAGCCTACAAGAAGGAGCCGTTGCCCAGGCACAAGTTGCCCTACGCTGGCTCCTCCACCTTCCGCGGATTCACCAACCTGATTGTGGACGCTGCCGGCACCCGGCTGTACGCCAATTGCATGGACAACACTATTTACTGCTATAATCTGGCTTCCTATTCGCCCCGCCCGCTGGCCTGCTACAAGGGTCTCCTGAACTCTACGTTCTACATCAAGTCTTGTCTAAGTCCGGACGGGAAGTATCTGCTGAGCGGGAGCAGCGACGAGCGGGCGTATATCTGGAACCTGGATCATGCGGAGGAGCCGCTGGTGGCCCTAGCTGGGCATACAGTGGAGGTGACCTGCGTGGCCTGGGGCTCCAGTCACGATTGTCCCATTGTCACCTGCAGCGATGATGCACGGCACAAGATCTGGCGGATTGGTCCGGATCTAGACGGGCTGAGTGAAGCGGAGCGTGCGGAACAGTACCGAGGAACAGCTTCTTATGTCAGGGAGTTCGGCAAGAAGTCGACAGCTCCGTCTGTTGGTAACCACAAATACAATCTGCGCGATCTGGAGTCCACGCCGAGGTCACTGAAGCGATTGATGGACCAGAACGAAAGGACTCCAGGCTCCATGGAGAAGGTGACCACCAAACGCTCCTTTCTGGAAATGCTGGGTGTGGTTGGTGGCGAAGCGGAGGCCACCGAGCAGCCCCAAAAGCGACTGAAACCGATGGAATCCCGGGGCAGACGACTCTTTGGACCCTCTAGCCAGGAAAGCACCTGCCGGCACATAACGCTTGCAGCCATAAACGAAGAGGAGGCCTCGCCCAGTAAGCGGCAAAAGGAGAATTCTGCGGCCGAAGAAGTCTCGCCATTGCCTAAGCTCCTGAGTACGCCCATTCACTCTCCGTTAAGTGAGAATGTGAACCACATGTACACATCCCCGCCAACTACTTCGGCGGCGGCTGCAGCAGCAGCAGCTGCTAGTGCGGAGTCTGCCAATCCAGCGCCGCTCTCCTCCGTAATCTACTCGCCCACCTCAAACCTGCCCAACTACGTGATTGACGGCGAGGCGCCGCACCTGGGCATAATGTCGCCCAAGCGAAAGGCCAAGGAGAAGGTGGACTGGCTGACCAACATCCGCAAGCAGAAGCTGATGAGTGGCCGGGCGCATGTGACGCTCAGCGATAAGATTAGCGAGGACCAGCAGGCAGATGTACTGGCCTCCCCGCGACTCCAGAGTCTCCGGCAATCCGAGTGCAGTCCTCGGCTACAGGCCACTCCTCGCAGGCGCATCTCTCATAACGATGGAGGCAGCGCCACACCAGCGGGGGGCAGCTCCTCCTTGCACGCCCACACATCATCCCAGCCCAGGACGCCCACGTCGAGTAGAAGGAACAGCGAGACGACCCTGTTACGGTTCTTCAGCGTCCAAAGGAGCAGCAGTGTGTCGGCGGAGGAAGCGACAGCCACTACTGCTGCTCCCTCCTCTCCCCATCCAACGGCAGTGGCTTCTCCCGCGGCCGCGCCCCTTAGCCTGCGTACGCCCACCACGACGGTGGGTGGCGGCAGCGATTGACCCGCATGTCATACCATTATTGCACTTGTAGTTTTATCCGGACATTGTTTAAGTTATTTTATGTAGATCCTAGGTTGCATTTATCGCGGGCCGAGTTGGTAACCAACTCCCCGACCCCGCCCCTTTGTACAGAGCCAATACGAAAGACTATCGAGTACCCAAATAAAAAGTAAATCAATTTTCAAGATACTGCATGCCTTTTTAGCTCTAAGTATAATGATTTTTTAAAGTATTCTCTAGAGAGTAAGATGATACACGCTTTCGGTTGAAGATGATTTGCAGGGGCTTCCCCTGTCCGATATATCGATGTTTGTGGCTGCCAACTGCGCTCATAAATAAAGTTTAAGTTAACTTTGATTTATATTTGAGTAATTAATCAAAACCACAAAGTACTTTGGTACATATTTCCCATACCTTTACTCCCCCCATTGGTAATTATTTTCGTAAACTACATTTACTGCAATGGCTTTAAGTTACTTTTTATTTCATTTTTTTTTGGCATAATCAAAACTGTTCTCACTGGCACTCGTGACTGAGTGTGTTTGTACGCCTATTGGACCTTTTTCTGCTGCTCCTTCCTGGCCGCATTATTCAGTCGCATGGTCTGGAAGAGCTGCTTGGCCACGCCCCCGAGCAGCAGGAGGTGGGTGAAGTGCAGGGCGGCGCTGGAGAAGTTCGTGCTCGGATAGGTGTTCCAGCAGTACTCGATGAGGCCGAGGATGAGGCAGCGCACCCCCAGGGAGTACGGAGTGGACCAGGCCAAGTAGGGCAGCGAGTGGAAATACCAGACGTAGAACTGATAGTGCAGGGATCGGGCGCAGGCCACGCCCACCAGGTTGCTCAGGAAGAAGGGCAGCAGGGCCAGCTGAGTGCAGCGGTCGAAGTGAATGCCATAGCGCTCTGGTTCTGACTGGGCAGGAGCGGCTGGAGACCCCTTCGCTCCGGCTGCTTTCTGGAGGCTCTTCTCGAAGGACTTGAGGAAGGACTGCTGCTCGCTGGAGAGCTTCTCCTGGTCCTTGACCTTTTCGGGTTTCTTCAACTTCTTCTGGGTCTTCACTTCGCGGTTTTTATTCGCTATTTGCGGTTGCAGCTGATCCTCAACGCGGCGCAGGCGCACGTAGCTCTGGAAGAAGGTCCAGGTGGGCTTGGCAAACACCAAAAGGAGCAGTAGGTGCAGCCCCAATAGCGACAGATGGAAGGTTCGGTTCTCAAAGAGCTCCCTGGTCAAGAACCGATAGTTCACCGTCCACTTGTGCTCGAAAATGCGTCCCAAATCGAAGCTGCCTCGCAGATACTCCACCGGATGAGTGAGCAGGAAAGGAGCGCCCAGCAGCAGTTGCAGGCCTCCGCAGATAGCCAACTGGAACAGCGTCTTCATCAGCCCCAAGTTGGCCAAATAGAAAAGGAAGAGAGCAGGGGCAAAGAGCAGTATGTTCATCTTCACGCCCACCGCGAGGCTGAAGAAGATGCTGCCAACGGTCCACCGCCGATCCATAAAGAGGTTCAGGGAGGCGTAGAACAAGACGACTGCCACCGGATCGTTGAAGAGTCGCAGCACGTAGATCGAGTGGATGCGGTACGAGGTGAAGGCGCTCAGCACCAGCACGTACGGCGGCACCTTCCTGCTCTTGGCGTAGAGTCGCAGAACCAACGCAAGCTGCAGGAGGTAGATCGCGGCGAAGATGTACTGCGCCAGCCGGACGTTCGCTCCATGGGACGTCAGGTGGTAGAGAGCCGAGTAGATGTACACAAAGGCAGCGGGGTAAACCAGGGGTCCAGTGTCGCCTAAAAGCAGGGAACGCCAGTTAGTTGCTAGCTATACATTAAGCCAAATATTTAAGATTTTCACCGCAGATTTTCAAAAAACCGTTGGATTTTGAACATTTCCCCAATTCCCGCCAATTTATTTTAAATTTGACATCAGCTGTGCGAGTGCGCTGTGAATGCCCATCTGTGTTGCGAAACTGGACTTATTTTCTTCTGCCGTTTCTAGCTGTTCTACGAGAGCATATTAAAAAGATCTAAAAATGAGCTTGGCCATGTTTGCACTTAACATATATTTAATAAAAAGCCTGAAATAAGGGTAAAGCTGTTAATAACAATTTACTCCCATATTATTATTATGTTTTATGTCTTCTATTAAAACAGTAAGCTTTTTTCCCGCTAATTATAGAGCAGCACTGGCTGACATAACGAGCGGACTGTCAAATGGAAACGTCAAACGGCCGCACCGAGCACGAGTGCGAGCGAGAGAGAACATTCGTAGGGCAGCATGGAGGTTATTACGGCATGTTAGCTGAAAAACTTATACTTTTGTGAAATAAGATGATTTCGTGTAAAAATTTATTCGTGTTTCGGCAACTGCCGTCAGTGCGTGGCTGTCGCCACATACCGAGCGGCCTGCGCTCGGCTCTGGCGGCCACTGCGTGCTCCTCCACCGCACCAGCCTACCGAAACATCTCCAGTGCTTGGCGGCCCCCGCTGCCTCCCAAGCGGGAGGAGCAGAACCTCGTTCGAAGCTTCCACAGCTCGCGGCAGCTGCTGGCCAAGGACTATTACCAAACGCTGGGTGTGGCCAAGAATGCCAACGCGAAGGACATCAAGAAGGCCTACTACCAACTGGCCAAGAAATACCACCCCGACACGAACAAGGAGGACCCGGACGCCGGGCGCAAGTTCCAAGAGGTGTCGGAGGCCTACGAGGTGCTGAGTGACGACCAGAAGAGGAGGGAGTACGACACCTATGGCCAGACGGCGGAGAACATGGGCCGGCAGGGCGGCGGCTTCCCTGGTGGCGGGTTCCCTGGCGGTGGCGGGCCTGAAGGCTTCTCGCAGAGCTGGCAGTTCCGCTCAAGCATCGACCCTGAGGAGCTCTTCCGCAAGATCTTTGGCGAGGGCAACTTTCGCTCGAACAGCTTCGACGATTTCGCGGACTCCAAGTTCGGATTTGGGCAGGCCCAGGAGATGGTGATGGACCTTACCTTCGCCCAGGCGGCGCGAGGCGTGAACAAGGACGTCAACGTCAACGTGGTGGACCAGTGCCCCAAGTGCGCCGGCTCCAAGTGCGAGCCAGGCACCAAGCCGGGTCGCTGCCAGTACTGTAACGGCACCGGCTTCGAGACCATCTCCACCGGCCCCTTTGTAATGCGCTCTACCTGCCGCTACTGCCAGGGAACCCGACAGCACATCAAGTACCCGTGCAGCGAGTGCGAGGGCAAGGGCCGCACTGTGCAGCGGCGGAAGGTCACTGTTCCCGTGCCCGCTGGCATCGAGAACGGCCAGACGGTGCGGATGCAGGTGGGCAGCAAGGAGCTGTTTGTCACCTTCCGCGTGCAGACGAGCGACTACTTCCGGCGTGACGGAGCCGATGTACACACGGATGCCGCCATCTCCCTGGCCCAATCCGTGCTGGGAGGCACTGTGCGGGTCCAAGGCGTCTATGAGGATCAGTGGATCAATGTGGACCCGGGCACGTCGTCACATCACAAGATAATGCTGCGCGGCAAGGGACTGAAGCGGGTGAATGCCCACGGACACGGTGATCACTATGTGCACATCAAGATCGCCGTGCCGGACAGCAGGAAGCTGGACCAGAAGCGACGGGCCTTGATCGAGGCGTACGCTGAGCTCGAGGAGGACACCCCGGGACAGATACACGGGATTGCGCGGCGCAATGATGGCAGTAAGAAAGCAACGTAAATAACTCCCGAGCTACCAATGCAATCTCTAAATGTTCCTTGGAGCTTGACTTTCTAGTTCGAAATATACGTGCGTTTTATGTGCGAACTATGTTAAATAAAGGTCTTTTCTTGGCCCCTATCCTATCATTGCAGCGCAGGTGCGAGTGAATGGGCAGGAGCAGCTAGTAGAACCGACAGCTCAGCAGCAGAAGGATCAGGACCCGGCTCCGGCTCCGGCGCAGGATCAGCAGCAGAAGGCAAAGACCAGCAGCAGGGCCAAGAGGAAGCCAAAGCGAAAGAAGGCAGTGGATCCGGACAAGGCGGCGGCGGAGGCGGAGGCTTCTTAAACAAAATCAAGTCCATGTTCAACTGACATAGTTTGTGGCCGATTGATTCTGTTGTTTAGTGTTTAAGTTACGCACGTTATTGTTGCTAAGGCTTAATCTAAGTTCCGGGCGAGAACCGACGGAGTGATTGATGTATTCCAAATACGAGTTGGAAGAACGTTGGATATAGATGTTAATAATACCAAATTGACCGTCGTGCGAGGCAAGAAAAAATTAAAATGTGTTTAATACAAAGCTGATTCTTTTATTTATGAGCTAACGATACCTAGACTTATTGAATGTTACTTCTATTTGTATAATATACATTTTAGAGAAGTCAACTATATAAAGATAATACAGTTAAAGTCGACGCCGGAAAATAGGAACCCCAAATTGGGTCACCCGATAGTTTCCAAAAATAGACTGAGAACTCACCCCGGAGCAGCGCGTAGTTCGTAGTGCCGTTAAGGAAGCCCTCGCACTCCTGCATATAGGCCACCCAGTCAATCTCCGTGTAGGGAACCCGCTGGATCACCACCAGGTTAATAACGGCCTCCGCCAGCAGAATAAAAACGGCAACGAGGGGCACGGCAGCCGGCTCCAGCAGCAGGTACTTGAAGAACCGCACGTTCAGGTACTTATCTTGCAGGGAGTGGACAAAGCTACCGGACTTCTTGCGCCGCACCGCCGCCCGGTGGCTGTTGGCCTTCGGCGGAGCCATTTTTGTCTGATAACCGGCGAAATTTAACCGAACTTAAATGCAAAGCAAAATCCACGCGAACAATCAGCTGTTGCGCCACTTATCGATAGTCGTTCAAATTGAATCGATTGGCGGGGACTTGGACTGATAGTTCGAAAAACGAGCACGCAAGAGCATCGGGATGGCGCCACCACTTCCGGTTTGTTTCAACCGTTTCCGTTGCTTTCCATTCCAAATTATTATTTACCCATTTATGAAGTATCAACCATATTTTATCTTTTCAAATAGTTGTAATGATAAATCATTTCTAATTCGTCATTATTTATTTGGTTGAATTTATGGAATTGGAGCATCCCTCGCAGCTAATACTATATCATACTATGAAATACATTCTTTTCCAGCTATTCCCGACATTATAAAGCTAGAAATACTTCACTTATAAGCATTTATCTTCAACAAATTATCAGGTTATATGCATTACGACCGATTGTTTTTGTGGCTGGCTACAGGCAGACTCCAATCGAGTTTGCAAAGGTAATGATTTCATAAGCTTATGCTCACCAAAGCAAGAACTCCTTTCCACTTAACAATCTATACTCAGTTTTTAAATATATATTTACAAATTCCCGTTTTTATGCCCCCGATCTGTGTTTGTGCGAAAATCCACGACAAGCTACAATCACAATCACGGGAATTCAGATATTCGTATTTTGCAAAAATGACGAAAAAATAGTTTATTGATTCCGAAACGCACAGGACAACATGGCACGGCCCGCAGGCTAAATACCTGTAAATCGTTTTGTTTCTTTCAGCTCTGGCCTGTTCAGATAATTGGAGTTTCTTTCAGTCTTTCAGCTGGCCGCACAGCTAAATGGCGGATGGAGATAGGATCAGGGGCAGGAGCAGGAGCAACACATGACGGCTGTGCTGAAGCTTTTTTGTTGTGCAAACACGGTGCAGTGGACACAATTAATGAATCGCGGCGGGGGAGAGGGAAAACAAGCAACAATGCCGGCCCGGGAAAATCAGGGAAACATTTACATCCGTCGGTTGGCATTTAATTGCCCTGAATGGATACCGCGGCAGGAGTGCGATGTGGGGTTAAAAGCGGTCGTGGCTTCGAGTCCACATCAGTTGTAACCGGATAAGCGGCGGGGGCGGTGGCGTTCGCATGCATGAGCTCACCGGTCGACCCCTTCGCCCTTCCTGGCTCGTGTTACACCGTTTGCCCTTAGCAAATACATCTCGGAGATGCGTTAAACCGCCGGAGCCACCAAGCGCCCAATCAGGCGCACCGCCCACTCAGACCCACTCAGACCCCTCGTCGTTTGCCGTCATCGATGGCCGTTAATCTGGCTCGCAAATTGGCCGCGGGCTGATTGGTTTCTTGCCTGTTGCGCATTACCACCTTCCACTGGCGGCTCCCAGCCCGCAGGGATTTGGCACAAATAGGGGAGCATTCAATTCACTGGAATGCAGCTAATTACATCATGTATGTATGATACGTTTGAGCTCCACCCAAGGGCCCAATATCAAGCGAGAACCGGACCAAAAGTATGCAATCAAATATTTTAGAGCATAAACTCATTGCACATTTGATTTTATTTGTTGATGCTTTTTGCCACCATTTTAATTGATTTCAAATAGGCAGCTATTTCTGCGATAGATAGATTCCAGACCGGAATGCAACTAATTAATTATTTCTACTAAGTACATATGTATGTTATTCTTTAATTCGCCCTAAGGCCTAACAGCAACAAACAGCCCCCAACATTGTTGCCCCCAAAAGGATTTGATAAATAGAAATAAAGCAGGCTCCTGTGGAAATTAAATGAACTGCACGCCAAGCTACACTAAACATGCATAATATTCCTAATTGGTTATTTGATAGTTTAGGGTTGCACAGGCAGAGAAGCATAATTAGATTTAGCATATTAGTGGTGGGTTTAATTTACTTATATTGAATTTGAACAATAGCAAAATTAAAGTAGGGATAAAGTAGTATATTTCTGTATTTATACTTTAAACATGTTTGGATTATATAACTGAATACAAAGAGGGATCAAGATTTTAAATTCAACATGAAGCAATTTATGTAAGAGCCCATGTGAAAAATGTTTGCTATAAAAGAATTTATGGAATTTCAGCAGAAATTGTAAATGCAACTTAAATGGAAATACTCTTGGCTTGAATGGGCCAATTTTTACTGGATGATTGTATATATATAAGTATGTATTCAGGTTAATAAATTCAGAACCCCATTGAATGCATGCCCTTAGTGCGCTGATTGCTTTAATTTAATGAAATTTCATGGAAAATGTATTTAAGACTCAGCCATTTTTGTGGAAAAAGAGGTATTTAAACAATCCTTTAACTAAAAATTATGTAGATGCTACATGTGTGAGATTGTATGAGCTATATTTTAAGTAACTTTGAATTTGTAATGATTTAATGTGATTTATTGATATATTCCATTTTATAATGATTTTATTTCGTATATTCTAGGCTACAGATTTGTGTCATTTTCGAAAAATGCACATGCCAAGCGTATATTCCGCGATAACTGTCTCTCTTGGATTTTGGCAATGTCATTCCCCCACTCAGCTCCGCATAAAGTTATCACTTGCGTTTTGGAACATATGTATATTCACTAGTGTGAACATATGCCTTTCATGTGTGTCGTCTTATGTTTGTGGGTCAATCGAGTCCGCCCGTTGTTAGTTATCGCATTTTGAACTGTGAAACTAAATCGGTCATACCTTATCGGTCGCTTTCGTCGCCTTTGGTGCGTCCCAACAGCCTCTAGCTTTCGGCTATGTATTCCCAGTGTGAGTGAGAAAATTGTTTATTAATCAATATTAATAATAATGAGCAGGCTGGCACACACACAGACGTAGTTCTGTATCGGCACTGTTATCAGCCCGCTGCTGCTGTTGCTCCCATTGCCGATAAGCTCGATTTTTGTTCTTTTTTATTGTAGTTTAATGCAAATCTCCCAGCATTCGGCCTATAATAGTGGCGAACAGTACTTTGCACTCTGTTGCCTGCTTATTAATTTCATTTCCCATTCGTATTCACAGCCTTTGCATTTTATTGTCTCACGATTTAGCCATAAAAATGGGGACGGGCTTTATTTATCGCCGCCGCTTATTGCAATGTGCATCATACTCGGCACTCTCTAGGAGGAACAGAGGCCCAGAGAGCGGGGGAGCGCCGGAAAAGGTCTCAGTGGAGTAAACAAAGCCCGGGGCCATTCCTCTATGAAATCTTCTGCTTGTCGAGCTTGAAGCACAGTGGAGATTCTATCAATTTCACCATACGTTAAATTGAAAGAAATTCTCTGTACGTTTCCTGATTTCTTTGAAATTTCGGACCTTCATTTCCTTAATTTCTTCAATAAAATTAATTATAAAAATCATTTCCATGGAAAACTGAACTAAAACTCTTGATATAAAACTTACAAGTTGGATTGCCACCTACATACATACATATGTATGTTTGTATGTAATAATGATATTGTGTATTTTTTAAATATTTAGTGCATCTTCTAGATATAGAAAATGCAGGAACTATCTTTTGAAATTTAGCTGAATCTAAAGAATTTTTTCTGTAGCCTTTACGCTCCGTTTTGCACTTTGAGAGACGACAACTATAGACTCTTTGTTGGGCCCCAACGCCTCCAAAAAGAAGGGTGGATGGGGTGGGAGTGGGGTCGGGAAGACGATCGGAGACGGAAAGTGGAAGTGCGAGGGAGACCAAAAAGTGTTGAAAATTGAACAGAGGACGGCGCGCCACGGCGTCGGTACACATTTGCATCTACTCTCGCATCAACAAGCACACACAAACAGACACACACTCACACCGCTTTTATAGGCCTCAGTCATTTAAGAGTTCAATCATATGAAGCGTCGTTGTTGTCGCTTCGTTGTCAAATCGCTCGTTGTTGTTTTTGTCTTTTACATGTGCTCCTCACATACGCTGGACAATAAAAAAAATGAATGGAAGAGAGGGCAAACACAGAAAAACAACAGAACATTTTGGTTGGGCTAATAAGACGCATAAAATACCCTACAATGCGACAATGTCTTAAAATTTATTCAAATATTAGTTCACTCAAGTGGGCGTGCCACTGAAAAACGGTTTCGCCTCTTATCTTTTAGCTTTGCGAACTGGGTATCTCACATTCGTGCACACTCGACAGCAGCTCTCTTACTTGTTTTTCTTTGGGACTTATTTAACAGAGGCGCTGCCTGCCTGTTGCTGCCGAGCCTGCTCGCTCTCTCTCTCACTCACTCCCCCTCTCTATCTGGTTCGGACGGCTCGTAATGAGCTTACTGCAAGTGTGTTCGTGTGCCGAGTGCTCTTCGGCTGCTGCTGTCAGCTGTTGTTGTTGGCCGCGGCACAGCTGGGCAGCAGCAGCCCCAGCAGTAGATTTCGGTTGCCATTTGCCATTGCTGCTTTAGTTAAAGTTTGTCGCTGGCCGCTTTCGGTTCTTCGGCTAGTCAGAGCGCGCCAGAACAAGAGCGCATGAACACAGCGCATAGCACGCACACGAGAAAAAACAGCCGCCGCTGCCGCCACCCCCTCCAACTGCACACACACTCTTCCACGCAGCAGAAGATCGCGGGAAATCAGAAAACTCCGAAAACATCGGATAACCGTTTTTATTTCGTTAAACTTTTTAGTTCTTTTCGTTTTCGTTCTTGTTCTCGTTCACCTCGTTTCGTTCTGGTAACTTGTTCGGTCTTACGTTAACAACAAATGCAGGCAAAGATAGCGCCAAAAACAAAAAGCGAAAACAAATACCACTGAAAATAGCGCCAAAAAAAGCAAAAATCATTGTTATTGCATGGAAAATTACTACAGAAATTTCTCGTTCAGTGTGCCGGGCAAAAGCAACTGGCGAAAAGAAACAAAACACAAAAAAGCAACCCAATCCGAACAACACACAGTAAACACAGAAAAAACCCAAAAAGCTAAACAACAACAACTACAACGGGACAAGAGCATAAATTAGATTGGCCTCATAGACGAATAACAACGAACTCGAGCCGCGTAAACAAATTAAACGATGCTGGCTGCTCAAATTTAAATATAAACTATTATTGTTATCGCCGCTCGATGTTAGCGTTGTGTTGGCTCGTTTTTTTTCCTCTTTTGGTTTTTCGCGCCAAATGCAATCGTTTTTTTCGAAATTTTTCCGACTGTTTCGTTCGGCTTGCATAATTAATCGGGGGGATAGAGCGTAAATCAAAAGCGTGACTAAGAATATTTTTTATGAAAACCCATGTCACTTCACACCCGCGCAACTTGTATATCCGTTTTCCGTTATTTCGAAAATACTCTCTCGAGTGTGTTCTTATTCTTTGGCTTTGATCAAAACAAAAACAAAAATATCATTTCTCTTCTACAGTTGTTGTTCGTTTGGAAACAGTCTGCAATTAGCTACCGTATCCCACGATAGTGTGTGCGTGAATGTGTGTTATCAGGAAAACGGCGAAAAGAGTGTAAAGGAGAGTGAAAGAACCCGCTATATCAGCGATACAAAAGACAAACACAAAGGAAAAGTAACGGTGTGTGTGCTCTATCGCCGTCTCGCTTCCCCAAAATAAACCGATATTAAAAGAGATTACGATTACGCCTTCAAATAAATGCAGAGAGCTGTTTTAATCCGAAAACCAAAAGGGTAAGTCTTAATTCCTGATAATCCAAAATACATCTCTCGAAATTTTGCACATTTTCTTTTGGCTTTTCTCTGGGTTTTATTTAAAATTTCACGGAAAATTGAAAGAAAATTATTTAAAGTTATTTTACAGTACATCCTTCATTTGATAAATTGTTTAATGAATTTATATTATATTTCCTAATAATATATATATAATTCTGATTAAATTTGCGTTTACAAATTAACTCTTTAAACACCCTTCCCTATTAGTAAATTATAAATTTGAACATATACTATTACAATAAGTACATTTTAAAAATGTAACATGTGAAATAAATCCATCTTGTTCTCTTTCACTTCAAATTTAAAAACTGTACCTTCGGTTTGCAAATAAGAATAAATTTCCAGACTGGGAAATTTCATTTAAGTCCATCATAATTCCTCTCCAACACATATTGGTAACTTTCCTGTCAAATCAAACGATTTCCGTGGGTATATCCTGGCCTGGTTCTCAAAGGCTTTTACAGGCTTTTACATTGCGAGGGAAGGGGACCCCAATATTCGAATGCAAATGGATTCAAAGAGTAGGGACGCCAATAAGAGGCTTTTGGGTCAAAAGGAAAATGCTGCCTGCACACAGCTTGACCAAGAGTACCCCAAAATGTGGGGGAAAAGTTGAGCACTCAGAGAAAAACCCTCTTTCGTGGCGCATCATAATAGGTTTCCACGTAAATTATGCAATAATTCTCTTGATTATTTATTTCTTTTACCTTTCATTTATTATTTTCACCTATATCAATAGATTATAATATTTATCTAGAACATTGAGAAATATACCTCAAAACTGAACAGTTTCCTTTAAAATGGATTGGTTTCTGTGCAGAGCACTTCCACATTTGATTCGTAGCTTGTCAATTCCGTTTCTACCTTGTGGCCTCACTTCTTAACGCCGCCCCGTAGCCACCCGGAAATCTCCGGCAGATCTCGTAAGTGAAGTCCTGCGGTCCTGTTTTTCAGTTCTTCCTAGGCAGCCAGCCAGCGCCAAGGATAATCCCCCGGCACTACAGCAGGGCCAGGCAGCGTCCGCAAATCGGATTGACTGGCTGTCATGTTCAGCAACAGGTTTTCGGAGTGGCCGCAGGCCAGAAAAGAAACAATACAATTTTCGGCAAGAAAAAGAGGAAAATGAGAAATCTTAAAATGAAATAAAACGGAAAGACAGACAGACAGATGGACGGCCGGTCAAGGGGTTTCGCATTCAATTCTTACAGCATTTGATTTGCCTTTGCCACACAATTTCGAGTTGAGGAAATTGGCACTTGACCTACCGCACGGGAATCTAAATTAAGCAACGACGGCAGCGGCAGAGGCAGAGGCAGCGGCAGCGGCAGCATGTTTTGTGAGCGCCTCGCCCCCCGTCTTTCTGTCTCGGCAATTTTTGGTTTTTTTGGTTAATGCTGAAAGCATTTATTCTCTTTGTTGCTGCCGTTTGTTTGCCATTTTCATTATTCCCCGATTTGTTCTCGACTATTTCGTCATCGAATTTCTGTTTCAGTTTCGGTTTCGGTTTTGGCTTCTGCTTTTGCTTCGCTTAGCATCTGAAATTGAGTAATCGTACGACTAACTTCCCGTTAGGCTCTTATCAGCGACTGATAATTTATAATGTGGAAAATATGCTAGGGCGCCCTTCAATAAAGAAGAGAATTGAATGCCAGCAATTGCATACAGTGAGGAGGTGCTACTTACGTGGACTTAAGGAAAGCTGATGAAATTACACCTACTTGCTCGTAATATGCAGGCGAAAAAAGGGAGAAAACTGTGGGCTAAGTCCCTGTTCGGAAGCAAATTCAGCTTGTTTGTTTTTATACACCATCACGGCGTATACGTAATGCTTCGGGCCGAATATAATTGAGAAACGGCTGGCTGGCTGGCTGGCAGTTAATGCCAATTATGATAAACGGTTGCCATGTCGACGCTTTCACACACAGACACACTCACGCTCGCACACGGCCTGCAGTCGAGCACAACTGTTGCTGTTGCCGGGTCGCATTAAGATTGTTGTGCCGAATGTGTGTGCCGTTGTGTGTGTGATGGGAAGTCACTTGAACCGCTCGGAGAGAGGGCAATTGAAACGTGTGTGCTTCCATTTGGAGCTGCAATCAATTTAAAGCGGCTTTCGACAGCGGGACGACAGGCAACAGAGAAGGTTTAAAAATCCTGCTCCTGAAATAGTCCTTTTGTTTCGTCAAATAACATGGAGGAACATCCCCGCCGCCACAGAGCATCATTAATTAAATATGCTTTTTTGCATCAGTTAAGAGAATTAGCTGTCACAATGGGGACACTGTCTGCGAGTATTCTTTATGAAGAAGTTGGAAAATATGGAACAGAGTGTCAAATATATTGATAACTGATCTGAAAAAAGTAATTTTCCTTTAAAATATGTGTTGATTTATATTTATAAAGCAAAGGGGTCATAAAGAGGGTCGTAAATGATTTATATAAATAGTTATAATAACTCTGTAATATTCTGGAACATTTTCAACTGTGCTCTTACGTTTACAACTACTGCTGCTTAAATTGTAGTCACTTCTATGGGCGCAAAACGGGGTTACTGAACTTTCAGCAGCGGCAACAACACCGCAGCAAGTGCAACAGCAACAGCAACAGCAACAAAAGCAACTGCAGTACACAAGTCTGTCTTAGTTAGTTCGCCGTTTATTTTGTGAATTTTTCTGCTTTTCCTTATTACAAGCAGTCCCACACACAAACACACAAACACCCAGGCACTGGGTAATTTCCCTACGCCTCTCGCCAACGGGCATATTAGTTAGTTTAGTTTGTTCTACGGTTAACGGTTATCTAACCCGTGGGGGAAGCCTTTCGACAAATTTAACAGTTGAACACTGCGCTCCTCAGTTTGTTTATTATTTTCTCAGTACTTTTCAATTTAATTCCCTAAAACTACATTGAGGCCTTTTATCATATAAATCCAGAAACTAATAGTGATATTCTTAGAATCTAGCCTAAATAGATGTTGTATTTTAATTCATTGACACATCTGCGACTTCCAAAGAGTACAAACAACTTAATAAAATTTGATTGCAACAATCTAAGTCTTGTTAATAAATATATAAAACAAATCTAATCTGTTAATAAGGTTTATGGTGATAGATGATTACGCTACAGTTAAGGGAGGCCTAGCAACAGCCAAATAATTGTGTAATTGAATATATATTTAAAGGCAGAGGGTTAAAAACAATATTCAATATGGTGAAAAGTACTGTAATAACTAATGTGTTATCTTTTAATTAATGTGCAAATTGACTTTTATGTTGAATTATATAATATTATGTTACCACTGACCACTGACATCATAATTGTCTCTCCCTCTAGACACAGTGGACTTAATATATATTCATCAGGTTATTCAGTGGGACATCAGCAGGGAAATTGTACATCGGGATTATTGGGAAAATTGTGCTGTTGTGTGCGGATTTTTGCGAAAATTACCTGCAGCTCGCCGTTGTAAAATTAGCATTTATTTACGGTGGCAGTTGATTGGGCATTGGACGCATTTCTCGCGCCGAATGGCCGGCATCTGGTTGCCATTTAAATTGCATCAGCAGCCGCATATCTGATCCCTGTTGACGAATCAATTGCCAAAACAACGGGCAGATGTTGCACCCAGCGTCAATTGAAATGCCAAAACTGTGCACTGCATAGATACAGATACAGTATCTGTACCTCTGTATCTGTGTATCTCTGTATCTGTCTCTGTGCATCTGGCATCTGTGCATCTACGCAGATATGCATCTGCGAATCAGCTGCTGCTGGTGCTGCCGCTTTGGCACTGCATTCGTTGGCACGTTGATATTCACGCACAAATGCCCCGAATGCTTTTGATATTTAAAATTAAATTGCAGAGCCAGTGCACTGAACTGGCCCGCAGCGGGAGCAGAGCCAGCGCTATATAGATCGCCTTATACATATATATCGCAGTCAGAACTTGTTGCAAATTGCGAACTGTTGGGCTGTTGCGTTGCTGCATTTTCCAACGCCCGTTTCAATAAACACATGCATCACCGGGTCAATGAACCGACCGGCAACTAACTCATTAGCGTAATGCCACAGGCCGAAACATTGAGCAAGTCGCACAAATCCCGCAAATCCCCCAATCCGGGGGACTGCCGAGGGTACATCGGTGGAAATCGCGGGGAAATCTCTCTTTCTAGCCGCATGATCGCACACAGCCACAGTAAACAGAAAACAAAATATCAAAAACAACAAAACGTAAATTTCGAATCGCGAGGCAAACGGCAAACAGCTCGTGGCAATCGCCACGCCCCACAGCTCCTCCGCAGTTCCCAGTTGCCCCTAAATATATATATGCACTTATATCTGAGCAATCAGCGTCAATAAACGTTCGTACGTTCGCTCGTTCGTTCGTCATCGCCTGCCGCCCGTGCGCTACTGCACCGCCACAAAGGCAAATAATAAAATTAGCAACAATGACGAACAAAGAAGCGCTAGAGAGCAGGTTTTATAATTGCCATTACAAAATAATGATAAGCTGTGCCAAATCCGAGTAGGAAGGGACTCTTCCATTGTCAATGTAAGTGCTAAAATGGATCAAGTCGAGCAATGAAAATGGAAATATAATACAAAATGTAATAACTAGTACTACTACTACCTAGTATTTAACCGCTTAACTGTTGAAGGCCCGATCATCAGCAGAGGCTACTGAAGAAGCCCGTTGGCTGCTCGTAACAATTGTTAACAATTAAGCGTAGTAAGGGTTATTAAATACGATTTCGCTGACATTTTCACTAAAGATCTGCGTACCGTAGACCTGACTTATTAGATATTATAAGATATAAAATATTAAAGATCAAAAAGATGTTAAGTTCTTAAGGATCTTAAAAACACAAGTTTATGTCCCCCAGCTACTAGACAGCTGCCACAGATATGATGCACTTTTCTATAGCCACTTTATTGTGGGTTCAAGTCAAGTATGGCCACCGGCAACAAAGTAGTTCGGGTTTCATTCCTCACTAATTGCCATAAAATGAACCCCGCAGAAGATGCCTAAATCTATATTCTCTTGCTACGTATGAATGCATTACGTATACGCCCAGTGTGCTCAAATGCGAGCACTTCGCGCTGCTTTATTGGTGGCCATTTGGGGAGCCGTCCATTAGACAGCTTGACACCAGGCACACTCGCATCTACCTCCCAGCTCGGACCTCACACCTCACACCTCACACCCCCTTCCCTCCTTCCCTGTCGGCGAAGAACTCTTCCTCCGATGCTTGCGGCAACAGCTGCACCTGTCGCTATTTCCGTGTTGGCAGCACAGAATAAAACACAGCAGAACGAAACGAAAAAAGTCTATTTTTGGGTCTCGAATCAAATCGATCGTCAGAGCCCATTATCCAAATAGTACAGGAGGCGGCCGATCAAATCGGAGCAGGCCTGCACCTTCTGCCACGGGATCTCCAGGACATCTTGCTTCGGCTTGGCCAGCCGTGGATCCACGTCCGGGTCCTCCTCCTCAATTTTGTCATTGGCCAGAACCGTGATGATCGCAAAGGAGAAGATCTTCAGATCTCCTTGGCGGGCCGCTATGACCTCCGGAATCAAGGACATTCCCACTGCATCCACGCCGAGGGATCGCAGCAGCCGCTCCTCCGCCAGGGTCTCGTAGACCGGACCGCCCATGCAGGCGAAGATGCCGCTACGCAGGCTCTTTTCAATGCCCATCACCTTGCCTATCTCGAGGGCCTTCTCCAGGAGCTCCTTGTCGTAGGCGTTGACCATTGCCAAGTGCCGGCTGCCGAAGCGCGGGTCGCTGGGTCCCTCCATGGCCGTGTGGTGCATCATGCCCACTATGTTGATGTGGTCCTCGATCAGCATGATGTCCCCCAAGCCGTAGATGGGATTCACCGCGGCGGCGGCGCAGGTCAGCATGATGGTCTTCACGCCGCAGAGTCTCATCACATGGACGGGCAGGGCACAGGTAGCCAGGCTGTGGCCCTCGTAGCTGAGGAACCGATTGGCCAGCGCCATGATGGGCGCACCCATCACGTAGCCCACTACCAGGTATGAGTTATCCTGATCATCGCTGACCGGAAAGTTGGGTATGTTGGCGTAGGGAATGACCACGCCCTGCTCCACCAGAGTCATAATGGAGCTGAGGAACTTGCCGCAAATCAAACCGTACTTGGGACGGATGTGGGTGACGTCTATGATGTACTCGGCCATGGCCTCCACGGTGTCATAGTCAAAGAGCAGGCTCTGGGGCGTGGGCACCACAACCTTGGGCTTCCTCCGCTCCTCTTCCTCCAGCTGCAGCAGCCGGCGGGCTGCCAGGCGCTTGGCAATCGGCGACCTGTTCTGGCAGCAGTTGGCGTTACACATGGTCGGGCAGGCAGGTGGGCCCCCAAACTAGATTTGGATACCAATGGCCAAAGGAAACAATTTTTCGAATGTACAAAATGACTGGAAAATCAGCGGAAATTGTAATGACCGATTGTAATGACAAAAACCAAGCATGAGATTAATTGTAATACAATTAACTACGGTTCATAAAGTCCTCCTTCATTGCCTTTATTTTTATTTATTTATTTAAGGCTAAGAGATCTTAAATTCAGTTAGATATCAGCCAAGATAGGGCTTATCTAATAATGCTAACAAAATTAAATTACTTTCCAAACAGGAAATATATTCTCTCGTATTTGGTTCTGGTTTCTTGCAGTAGACCATGCCATTTTAGTTGCGCAAAATTAATTAAATCGGAGCAGTTACATACTTGTGGTTTCCATGGCGAACAACAGAGTTAATTAGTTTTCTGCTGCTTTTCCTGCAACCCAATATTTATCTGCATTATACCCCAGCCATAGAGGAGGACTGAATCATAATTTCATTATTCCGGATACCTGATATCAGCTGTGTCTCCTGTTTCTGGACATGAACGATTATTTAATCACAACTTACTTAAAGCCGCACAGCGGCAGGTGTGACTCGGAGGGAGATAAAAACAAAACACAAACGGAACAGAAAATAACACAAAACAAAGGCAGAGCGGCACAAAGGCACAAAGGCTCGCCGTGACGTCTGCGGAAAGCGAGCGGGGAACTGCAGTCCGTTTGATGCAGATTCAGTTTCCAGCTGTGAGTTGTGGGTCTAGACTGGGCCTGGGCTGGCCCAAGCTGGGGCGAAAGCCCTGGTCTTCTGCATTTAAATTTCCGAGTGGACCCGAGCTGGAAACCAATTTAATTTGTGGCACATGTTAAGTGACAGATTGCATATAGTAAATGTCTTGGGAGTTTCTTGGTGTGGTGTTCGAAATTTAATAAACATATCTTTTTGGATGCCAAAAGCCAAGAACAAATAGTAAAGTAATAACGAAAAATGAAGGCTCCAGCATTTTGTCTTTGTTTAAGGTATCTATATTGGTTTTCTAAGCTTTTTAATTGTTTCTCCTTTTATTTGCAATATTTGATGCACCACTAATTTGCCGACTTTTTGAGAGGAGTACACCTTGCTGGCCTCTCTTTTGCCATAAATAAATACCTGGCAAATGAAAGGCCGGAAAGATGGAAGCCTGAACTTTTTGGGTATTAAACAAGTTTTTGTTTCGACTGCAGACTATGCGCTTCCTTTGTTCCTTGCACATTGGCAAAACTAATTAATTCCAATGCTGTGAATCCTTGCAGTAGGTGCAGTTTGGAAATTAATTTCCAACGTAAACAGACTCAGTGGATTCGGTCGGTCACGCCCGCCGCCGAGGAGAGCAGGAGCAGAAGGCGGAGCGTGTTTACCACGTTTACCATGTTTACCATGCGTATACGTGATAATAACACTCATACGCATGGCGGCGGCAGCGGCGGCGGCTCGTCAACGCCCCAACAACAGCCGCTGTGCCGCGGACGACGACGCCGTTCAATGTCACTGAGCGCCAGAGTTCGTTTACAGCAGCATCCATAGTATAATTCACCATTCGAGTGGTGTGAGTGGATAAATTAAATACGCTTGTACCGCGACAAGCGACAAACAAGACACTCAAGCTGGGAGCCGAGAGCTGGGAGCTGAGATGTGGCGGAGCCAGATGGAGAGAGAACTGTTTATATGGGCTTCATCGTGACCTGCTGCCGTGTCATTAGTGACAGCCAGAGGTAAAGTGGTTCTGGTATCAGAAATTAATGTATTCCTTAGTAGAGAAAGACCCAATTCCTGACCTCCTTTGTCTCTGCGCCTCGTGGGCCTGGAGTGCACTGGCATAGACTGGACCAGGCCGAAGTTTGATTCAATATTTTCGCTAATCTGTTAAGTAAACCTTGGCACAGGGTCTTGTTGACAAGTACCCACCTGAGTGTCTGTCAACCGATCCCGCCTCGGCTGCTCCAGCGGAGCTTCTGCGACTTTGAGGAATCGCTGAAGCGTTTAGTATGCTCATGACGCTGTCAATAATGGGAAATTATTAATAGAGGTAACTTTGTAACGCTGTTTGTGTTATTCGAGTGCGCGCCAAGTTGCTTGGGTTACAGAGCCCGAGCTATCCGCTGTTTAATTTGCTTTTTTATGCTATTTTTTATTTTCGCCTCTGCCGCCGATTTGTTTGTTATTCCAGTGCAGCCGCCACCATGTCAGAGTCACGTTTGAGTACGAGTCCGAGTCCGAGTAATTCGCTTTGATGACTCGCTGTCTCGCTGTCTCGGTGTCTCGATTGCCTCGATGCGGGGCCAAAAACCGCAAGAGATTATCCGGGGGGCTTGTAACTCTATATATCTATCATCGTCTGCCGTTCCCCCAGCCTTTTCGGCTTGTTTTTGTACTCTTTCTGCCGTTTTAGCCCGTTTTTCTCTCTCGTCTCTGTTTGGCTTGTCTGCTGCCGTTGCCATGGCTATTTGTTTGTCACTTTGAGTCTGCATGCCAAAAATCCGCTGTTTGCACTTGATATTAATTTCGGTTTCGCATTTATCTCGTCTCTTAACGCCCAATCCATTATTAATATTGTTTCCTTCTCGATTTTTTGTTGATTTCACTCTCACCTTGCCCCAGGAAGAGCAGTAGAAACCCGTTTTGCCCAGCCCCATTCCCGTTCCCGTTCCCATTCCCGTTCCCATTCCCATTCCCAGTCCCAATTCCATTTCCTTGCCTTGTTTATTTACCAATTTTTTGCTGCGCTTTGCTTTGTGCTCGATGTGTGCTTTGTATTTTTGGCATTGCGCGATTTTTTCGGGGCGTCTGTGTAGGATTGGTAAATATACGACCACAGTCGAAAAAAAAATGAAAGAAAGCTGCTAAAGAAAGCAAAAAACTGAATATTTTGACTGGCATTTGAATGCTAATTGAAGCTGAAGGGGGAGCAGCAGAAACCAGTCAGAAGTCGGGAGGCTATGTAATAAAGCTGCGATATGTTAATTAATTTAGATCACAGCTAACGACCTTTTCCCTTTCTTCCGCAGCCACCAACGACTCACATCAACCGAAAACTGATAGCTGAGGCTCTGAGCTCTGGGACTCTTCGGGCAACGTACGCAAAACCGACAAATGAAAACCAAAAACAGGATCAACATCAACAGCAACAAGTGCAATTGCTTTAGTCACTCGAGCCAGGGAATCGCCATCACCGATGAGAAGAACGTTTTGAGGATACAGAGCTACACGTACAAGTGCTTGAATCACAATCCGAGACCTCGGATACTTGGCTGAATTCCGAATCCCGATTTTCGAGTAAAAGCTCACTCTAATTGCCTTGCCAAGCCAATATCAGAATTACCAGCAGCAGCACCAGCACCAGCACCAGCACTAGCACTAGCAGTCGCAGTACAGTGAAAACCACACAAGGGAGACCCTGAAACCGCAGCCACTCCAAGCCGAATCAAGTCGAGAAAAGAAAATCTGGTTTGCTCTTAAGCACAACAAAAATCGAAGCGATCCGCGGACGAGCCTCCTTTGGTGCACTTCGAGTTTCGAGCTGCTCCGCCGCTGCGTGGCTGCTCCACTTTCGTGGGCTCCATAAACCAGAGCCAGGGAAACTGGTTATTTCTTTATTTCGATCGCAGCTGAGCTGCAGCGACCTCTGATTCCGATACCGATTTCGAATCCGAATCCGAATCCCGACTTTGGACCCGCACTATACTCGCCGCCGGACTCATGTACTACGCCGTTGATTACTACGCGGATATGGGACAAATCTCTCAAGATGTGAGTACCAAAGCACTTACAACACCATGTCAAAGTGGAATATATATGTTATTCGATTTTTATTTTAATTAGAAGAGCGTAAGGCACTGTCATATATATAGGTGTCCGATTAGCCCCACCAAAGGCAGTCTATAAGAGCGAGTTTATGCTATAGACTTGATACGGACCTAATAGGTTACCAGAAGCCTTAGGACAACTCATTTTTATAGCTAAACCCCTTGTCTTACTTATACTTTTCCCCCAGTGCAGTTTTCCGTTGATTGAGCAGATCGCGTTGCCTTCAATGAGGCTGCCTTGCTTTTTATGCCCCATAACTCGCACAAAGCACTTTGTAATATATATTCTGGTCTACGCACATTAAGAGCATAACAGATGTGGTCACTGGAAGTTGCAAGCATTTAATTAGAGTCTGCTTAATTAACAAAACTGGACCGTAGAACACACTATAGATCCACAGAATGCCCTTATCTCAGACCTTTGTTTGCTCCTGTGCTTGTGTCCTGGCTGGGATATTAACAACTGGGAAGCTGGGATCCGAATGAAATGCAAACAATTCGTACCTGAGAGCGAAAAGTTTTTTCCGATTTATTAGGGAAATATGATATGTGCTGGCTCGTACGTTATGCAACTATTTGCCAGAGCAACATAATTAAGTTGGCCAGAGCAAGCGGAAACCGCAGGGCAAATATGCAAGGACTATGTAGCTGGAGATACCACGAATGCCAAATACCTTTTGCATTTGCAAATTAATGAAAAATGTTATTTAATTAGGCATACCTAAGCGTGAGAGGAATCTGCTCAAGTGAGCTGCATTTTCCTACGGGCCTTCCTGCGGCTTCGGATTGCCATAGCTTTCCATTTTTTGTATTTAATTAACAGCATAGCAACCGGCCGAAAGAGCCAACTTTTAAATGCGCAGTTTATCGGAGCTGAATACGTGCGGGAGGAGGGATTGCGGAACTTTTGTGGAACCTTTGATAAGCCTTTGATAAGCAGTCGCCAGCATGGAATATTTTCTTTATATGTATGTCTGTACCTTTCCCTTGCTGCTGTCCTCTTTCCATTTGTTAGATGTAGCGCAGGCCCAGAACTAGAGCTAAAAAATAGATAACATTAAAGCTGGGCGACGAGCGTGCTTTGTTGTTTTTTATTGCGAATGTATAAATGTGAAACTGGGTCAGCTAATCAGCGAAATTGATGCAAATGTCGAGTAATTGCGACTTGAAGTTAATTGAATTTAATTTAAAATGAAGAGGGAAGCAAAAAAGCGAGGGAACTGTCTACTTGTTGCAAAAAGAACGTATCACAGATGTTGTTATTCTGCGGCATTATCGACGCATGTTAGCATTCATCTAATTTGAATTACTCGTCCTTTGGTTAATACTTAACAATTTATTTGATTTAGAATTATTTACCAAGTGGTAAACCTCAATTTAAGTGCTTTTCGGACGGATAAAGTGACTGGTAACACTAACAGGACCCGAACTCCCTGACAAGTTTTTCGACTCGATAAAATGACAGTTCAACAATCGGCAGTAATCAAAGCAACCCTATGCTTGCGCTTAGCAGCACGATTCGGTGCGAAACAGCACGCTGTTATTCTTTCTCGTTCAGATTAATTACTGGTCTTTACCTTTTTCGGACAGATAGCTTACACTTTAGCAGTGAGGTGAGAATTTATGGCGCTTAATTTATGAAATGTTAATTTACTTAATCACCGCTCCACAGAAGGCTTTTATTAAGCTTATTTTTTAAATTAAAATCACTGCTTATCCTTGCAAAAGTGGAATGTAATTAAGGCGAAGCTTCTGCGTTGGAGTGCGCGCTTTAATGTGTCACTGCAGTTGCAGCTGAATCAAAGTATTAATTAATTTCAATTATCATTCCCAATCCCGAATGACAAAGAGCATAAACAACAGTCAGCAGCCAGCGGCCATCAGCCATCAGCCATCATCTGAGCTGGCGAAGAATTTTATTTACGCAATAAAAATATAAATTGTATAAAAATACACACAGGAGGCGGTGGGTGGGTGTTTCCGTGGGCGCTGCTCGGAGGGGGATAGTCAGTCAGTCAGTCAGTCAGTCAGTCAGTCACCGCGGCATGAGGGCATATCAAAATAAGCAGATGTGCGCCATTCCCCACCCTGGCATCGGGCCAAAAAGGCTTTCGCCTCGGGTCGATTGTGAGTGGCAAAACTGGCTGGGATTGAGTGATTGACGCGGTTTGATTCGTCGCATCCCCACAACTCGCTGCAGTGCCAAATGCAGCAGTGAACCCTCTGACGACAGCCTGCCGTGCCTGCAATTTGTCTCACTTTTAAAGGCGGAAGTCGGCCGATATTCGGATTGAAACTGTGCGGCTATAAACCAAAATATGTGTTATTGTTCTGCCCCGCACATAAATTCACGCCGCAAGTTTATAACTGTCAGCAAAGTGTTCACACAAATAACGAAATAGTATTTGAATTAAGAGAGATGCGAGCTTTTAAAATAGATCGGAATATAGTGCCTGCGGGAGTTCGTCAACCTCTTGGGCAGCATTCTGCTCTCGGTGGCGATTTCTTATCACCATCGAGCGGCCTTATCTGGTGCGGAGCATAGCAGCTAGCAATAGACACAAAGACCCGTCTCTTGCAGACCTACTAGCTGCAAGTACGGACGTGGCCGCAGACCCAATAATTTGCCGCACTCTGTCACCATTGTTTGCCATTCGCCGGCCTTTTGTTTGTGCTGTTGTTGCACTTTATCAGCAGACAAAGTGTCGCTTCGAGTGCCAGACAGCTCTTGGGCCGCACACACATGTGTGTGTACGTATACCGCATACCGTATACCCACGGCTGGAACCTCGCACCGTCGCCCACCCACACTGTTGGTGAAACCAAGAAAAAGACGCACACTCTGCGGGGGATTTCAATACGTCTTAAGGTTGGAAAGCAAGAATTCTGTTTTGTCGGGAATATCTGCTACTGGGACTGAGTGATGGTGTCCATTATGGGTAATTATCTAGTTGAGTGAGTTGTATTAATATTCCGCACATTAGGTTTAATAGCATTCATTTGTCCAACAGATTAAAATATGTATTTTGGTATTGCAAACAGCCAGAACTACCTATTAACTCTTCATTAGAAAAATCATAACATGATAAAGTCCCAGTTAGCTATCTGCCCGAGAAAGGTCATAAAATCGTCTGTAATGTAACAGATCGGGAAAGTATAACGGCGTGCTGTTAGGCACCGAATTGTGCTGCAAAGCGCAAGGACAGGCTTGCTTTGATTACTGCTCCCCCTTCAAGCAGCTGTCATTTTATCGAGTCGAACGGGAAGTTAAACTGCCTGTTTCACATTTCCTTATCAGGAGCTTTAGGGTACTAGTAAGTACAAAAGCTTAAGACTTCTTTTAATAACCATATTTTTTTGGGAAAAATCATATTTAAAAATATTCATAGCTAAGCCAAAACAGTCTTAATTTCAAATCGGAAAGCGGTGGTATGTCAGTTTTTATTAGGTTAATTAATCTGCATATCGAGTTTATAAATTAAAAAAAAAAAAAATTTGCCAATTTTTGAAAATTTTAATGATGTAACCCCTTATAAAATTTTCAAAAATTGACCAAATTTTTATTTTTTAATTTGTAAAGCATTTTAATTACAAATAATTAAGATTTTTACGCGAAATAGAAAACTGTACGGCATTTTGCTGTCACTTTATTTTTGACAATAATAGAAGACCTCAAATATACGCGTTTTTGGGTCTTTAAATCTGTATATTTACATCAAAATTTTTGGAAAAATTTAGTGTTACAAATATTCATAACTAAGCCTAAACAGCCTTAATTTCAAATCGGAAAGCGGTTTTATGTTCTGCATATCGAGTTTAGAAATTTAAAAAAATAATATGTTAGCCAATTTTAATGAAATTTTAATTTTGAAAAAATGGCCAACATTTTAGTTTCCCATATTTTAATTTTAAATATTTAAGTTTTTAACGCTGAATCGGACTATATACGGCCTTTGGCTGACATTCCATTATCAATCTTATTTTTTTGCAGTCAAAGATCAAACCTTAAACCAAGTAAGATCAGAGTAAAAACCACTTCTTTGGGACCCTACAGAGCTACAGACACAATATGTGCAATTATTACCCATTTGGCGGCATTAGTTAATTTAAACAAACACCGCTGCGATACTAGAAGTGGAAATCAGCAGGCTGTGTCTGTCCTGCTGATTGCGTCCCATATTGCATTTGACAGATTAATTAAATATGCCGCGCACTGCTCGGCACGGCAAGTGCAAGTTGCAAAAACAAACTTACGTTTACGGACACGTATAAATAAGTAGGGGCAGGTATATACGACATGTGTGTGCATGGAGCAACTATAGGAAAAATAGTTTATCACGTCTAGACTCTAGAGTCTCTACTATCTGCGCACACACAGCCGGGCCAGGCCGAGCACTTTGTTTGTTATTTATTCGTATATTTCAATGTTTTGTGACCGGTTGGGTGTAGTCGGGGCAGCAACCGAAATGAATAAAGTGCTCAGGTGTGCGGAGTGATAAGCCATATATGGCCATGTACTTAGTCCGGCCTGGTCACTAGCCCCCAACTTTGCTACCTAATTTGCTTGAAAGATACTGTTTTTAGGGGATACTCCTCGGTGGAAATATTACTAGAAATTGAATCATCATACTTCATTTATTTATCTCTTTATTATTCCAAGTTACACCTAACAAAATAATATTATTATATTATTACTACAAGACCCAATTTCTTGGGCTCTTATATCCAATGTTTTTCTTCGGAACCCACTCTTAATTAGTTTCTGGCAGATTTTCAGGAAATTCACTAGCTTTACCAGCGGAAAGCGTATTCTAGACGTCGGCCATTGCTTTCCCGGAAAATGTTATCAGCCGTACTTACTTATTTGTTGTGCTTTATTATTGTTTTGTTTCGCGCTTCGCATTTTCATAGATTTTGTTCCGTTTGCTTTCGTTGGTTTGGGTTTGCATTTCTATAACACCTGACGTTTTTTCCACTTTACTTATTTACCTGCTCATTGTTCGGCGCTCTCTCGCTCTCTCCTCCTGCCATTTATGCTAATTTATTTGCCTGTTTACCAGCTTTTGTTTTAATCTGTTTGGGGGCCGTGTTGACACTCACCGCTGCTCGCCCGCTCGCTTGGGCCAGGCCAAGACAATGAGCTTGCCAGAGTCATTTGGGGCGGAGAGCTGAAATTACAGTAAATTTATTGTTATTCCCTCGCTAATTATGTTAATTTATTAATTTGGCTTAGTTTGTGTGCTGCGAAAGGCGAAAAAGCGGAGGAAATCAAAATTAGCTTACAGCAATTAATTGCCGGCAATTAACATAAGCCGAGGAGCGTAAAGAGCTGCGTTGCGTTCGTGCATCCGGCAGATACAAATGGCTACAGTGGGGTACAGTGGGCACTTGGCACACCTCCGCCCCCACGCACACTCACCGGCCACCCCGCTCCCCTGCAGGTATTAGCATTCAGCGGTTCTGCATTATCTCTGATTTAATCGCCACGCTCGGCGATCTCGCACGTTGGCAGGCTGGCAGTTGGCAGTTGGCGCGGAACAGCGGTCTTCGTCGGCGGAAGATTGATGGCGGCCAGTTGGCTGGGCTTCGGCCCGAAAGCAGCCCTTTCAAGGGAGTTTTTGCATTTCAAAAGATGCTTTCATCTGCGGCTCCACAATTAGCAGGCCTGCTTCCGTTTCCGGCCACACTTAGTGACGAATGTTGTTGGCCAGATAGAGGAATTCATTGGCAGAAGGGAAGTGTTCTGTAAATATTTACTCTTTATATAGGAACTACTGTGTTTCTCACTTTACTTTCTCATATATATTGTATATTACTTATATATTTACTTCCTTATGGCAAATGCAAATTATTCCAAGCTTTCGTTTCGATTCTAACACTCGATAATACATTTTGTGATTCGCTAAAAGTGATGTAAGATATTTATGAAGACTAAGAAGTATTATATATTATCGCCGAGTGCCTAGAGTTACTCAAATAAATACAGAATGAAAATAGCGCACTGGCAACTTTAATGCCCCCTTTAATTCGAACCAAGACCAAGTTAAAAGGTCACAGTTATGATTTACACCTTCTGTGATTGGGAAAGCTCATTGGTGGGTGTGAAGCCGCCCACAAGCACAGAGAGGGCACGATTCAATTACCAATTATCACGTATACGCACCGTGAGACGAACAGGTTTGCAGCGCAGGGTTGTGGAAAGCCAGAAAACAGAGAAAAGCTGCCAGCCAATGCTATTCAAATGCACATATATATAATACACATGCAGTATATACGATGTGGCGGCTCAGAAATGGATATGCACTCCAAGTGTACATGCCCATTAAACTTGGCCCAAGCTCCGTCCAGAGACTGGATTGTGCATTGGATCGGGTCGTCGTCGTGTGCGCTGTATGTCACTAGAAACTAGTTTGCTTTTCCAAACGGGTTTCCCCATCTCACTGGCTCACTGGCTCAGCGGCTCTGGCGGCTCTGGCGGTGTCCATGTGGGTGTGTGTGCCAATTTGTACTCGGGGCTTATATTTATGGATTCCGAAAGAGAACCCATAATGATGGAAATGTCAACACGCTTCCAATTTGCATAAAGCGGCGGCGGACGACTCACCCTTTTAATTAGCAAGTGTAACTGCCGAGCGCTGAAGTTGGCCCAAAGATTTAGATAGTTTTGAGCTAGTATATGCGCCGCACCCCCATAAATCACACTGATTAATGGCGCTGGTCTTGTTTATGCGTTGTTCGACAATGGCAGCTACCAAGAGGCATTCGTCTCCGACATCTGAATTAATTAATTATGTGAAAGCGGTGGTATTTAGTGCGAGTTCGTGATTTACGGCGCCCGATCTTGGTCCGGAGTCGATCTGTAGCTCATCTGGCCCAAGTATGAGTTTGGCACGAGTCGCCTTTGGGGGCGTGGGTGCAACAGCTTCAGTTCGAGAACTTGAGAGCTTGGGAACCTGATAGTTTCTCGAGCTCATCGCTCGCCCGATTTGGCAAGTCGATTTCTGGGTGGGTGGGATCGGAGGTTAATGCCAAAACCTGATATTCGTAGACGAGCGCTGATTAGGCATTGAATATCGGGGCTGGGTGGAATATTAACAGTCAATTATGCAAATATTGAATTACCTTTTACGGGCAGGCAGTGGCTCTACACATATATATATATATATATATGTATATTCGAGGCTCGCTTTGTTCGCTTGGCCTTATCAAGTACATCAAGTATACGACACGCTGGCCTGCAAACTCATTCTCGTGTGGAAACTGCGGCTCTGTTATCAGCAAATTAAGTTTCTGTTGTGCGGCAGAAGAACAATAAACGGCAGCTATTATTAAATAATGCCAGTCATCGCTTTGCTGCAAAAAACACTCCACTTGGGGCAGCTGCAGGGCCTTAAAGTCGGCGATATAATCTCCCGGTAATCCCAATTAGCAGAGAAGGTCTATTGATATGGGCCGTTGGCAACGTAGGCGCACTGCCATTGCCGGCCAGCACCGCTTTGATGCCCTGTAAATGCAGCCTGCAAGGCCTGGTAACCATGGCCACCGTGTGCATTGACCAGGCCAGCCTCCGCAGCCCGGGAGTACTGCTGCTGAAGTTTATTAAATTCCCCATTTCATTGTGCGTATGCAAATCCATCTTTCCGACGTTCAGGCACAATTAGGCACGACTGCTGCTGCCGGGGAGGCGCAAAAATGTACAGAGCCCAGAGTTGTTTGTGCGCCAGTTCCTGTTCCTGTCATCCGGGCGGATACGTGCTCTGCCCCAGCAACCTTTGCAGTGGGAACGGAGCCGCCTGAGACTGGCAGGGCAGGACCAAGTCATGCAGTCCCAGGCTCATGACTTTGGGCCTCGAAAGGGGAATTAGTTTTGAAAGTTTTGCGTTTGGAATTTAATTTACACTTGGCTCACTTCATATTCATTTGGCAAATGACATGGACCACAGCTCGTATACGCAATGCGTTTGAATTTTGATTTAAGGGAGGCAGGGAGGTTCGAGGAAAGCATTTAAACTTTGAGCGTTTCCACTACTACTTTTTACTTATTTTGACATTTATTTAACTTCTCTTTAACCTCTTCCAGTGTTACGCTGCTACAACGAAGATAACCTCAGGCCTCGACATGGACGATCTCGACGACTTGGACCAGGTCACCCAGGTGATCGGCTACCATCCCCAGTTCCACGATCACTTTCTGCGCACCCAGAACTTTATAATGAAGGGCGACGGCCCGCTGCCGAATGACTACAGATACTATTTGGCCATAATTGTGAGTAAATCGAGTAGAATGTTTATAATTTCTATGAAAAGTCAGCCCCAATTAGGTGCAATTGTTTCCCAGTTGTTTATTTAATTCCCTTGTTTGCCAGACTCTAAAACAATAGCCTCTGATTATTCGAATAGGCTACGGACAGCATCCGTTGTGAGTGGGAATAATAGGCGTTGGCTGGAGAGGAAAGAGGCTTGGTAGTGCCCGTGTTTTCAATGGAATATAGGTGCCCAGTGGTTAGGAGAATGCCACTCACGTACCTGAGCGGCTCCTGAATGGAGTCCTTATTTGGGCGGCATTTGCCTGGCATGAGGCTATCCGGCTTCGATGGGCATTGTGCTGGACAGCGGATAGCTTCGGCAAATTAGCTTCCGGCTGCAGCTGCTCTCGGGTTACATTTCAAGCCATGTCTTCCATATCAGCAATATCCATTTTATTCCGGCTGCAGCCATTTGGGTTTCATAAACAAAGCAGATGCAGCTCCCAGACGAATTTTGAGCTGCCTAAGAGGCGACACCTTCGTTGCATCCCGACGTGAATGCCATTTGACATCTGCTTCCTGATAACTTCGCCCGTGTACTTATGCTCAGTCTATAAATATAATAAAGGCTGAATGGCATAGACCTGTCTTCCGAGAAAGTTGCTTTCAAAGAGGATTAAAAACAGCTTAAAAGCGTTCACGAAAAGGGCTTTAGGGCTTCCTTTGTTTTACTTTCCTGCTTGCAGTTTCATTTTAATGAAAATGAACACAGTGCAGAAACACATTTAAGACGAGCTTAAGCTGACTTTAATGATAACAAATAAGCAACAATTAAATGCTATTACTGCCTTCCCTGCAGGGAGAATGCCTATCTCGCGCTGCTTCAGTCATTTTCAATCATAATTAAGATATATAAAGTACACAGCTAGTGCTCATCTTAGCCCATAAACCCAAAATTGATTTATGAGCTCAGTTGAATGCAGCCCCAAAACTCCAGTTGAGAGATTGGAAATGCAGAATCACATAAATCAATTATTTCCCAACACTTTCATGCGCTATACGTTACTTCTTGGCTTTTCCTTTATTTTCCCGCAAATGAGTTCGCTTCTTGGCCCCTGGATTTAATTTATGGCCGTAGATGTGCGTGTGCAATAATCGTAAACTCAGTACAGCACCACACTTACTATATACTATATACTGTATACTATACACTGGCTGTTTATAGTTGACATGTCGGTCATTTTGCCCGAGTCGAGGCAAATAATAATAATAAACATTCTATTAACTCGTGCCAGCAAATTGGGAACAATTTGCGCTTTCCACGCAAAGATTGAGATGCTTTCCTTTCGGTTTTCCTTGGCTCTGTCGGGCTGGGTGGGAAAGTGCAAGGCGGAGGAGCATCGCCCGTCGCCTTTGTCTAGAGATTTCGGGGGCCTCGGCGAATGTAAAATTATTTAAGATTTACGATGGCATGTCAGGGCATGATTCCGATTCCGACTGCCTCCGCCTGCCAGCCAGCCTGCCTGCCTGCCTGCCTGCCTGCCTGCCTGCCTGCCTGCCCAAGACTCATTAATGACAAACAACAAAATAATACAAAAAATATAGCCACAGCAAAGGCGAAACGCAAAACAAACAATGGGCTCTGGCTCTGCTCTGCTCTGAATGCCCGAGTGTTTGTTGTTTTGGGTCAAAAACACACACACGCTGCCCCGCGATCAAAATAAGTTTCCACATATTTTTAGCACACATTCAGGTGGCCTTTCCTAGCTGAAGCCACTCTCTCTCTGCCGGGTCCGCGCCCTGGGAGATTGTGGGTCACTCGGATGCCCAGATTCTCCGAGTCTCCGGTTTCTCGGTTTCTCGGCTTCTCGGCTTCTCGGCTTCTCGGCTTCTCGGTTTCGACGATGACAAGTTGCGGGGGTTGGGGGCCAAGGCTGGGCCCCCTGTGAGAAGATCAAAACAAATTACGTAATGCCTAGAAAAATGCTACCTGAAAGCTATCGTCTTTCATTGCAGTGGAAAAACAAAAAAAACTAAAACTAACTAGCATACTCAGAAATCTTAGAGTAGCATAGGCTGAGTGGACTTTTACTAGCTATTTTAAGAGATGGTAATTTGTGTGGCAAGAAATAAAACGAAGTGGCAGGCTAACATTCTGTAATATTGCATATGAAATAGCAATGACTTAAAAAATAGGTATTTCATGATCAAAATAATTACAAACTGACCGCACTGGTGCGTTGCTGTGCATACAGAGCAGAGCTTAGGATCATCAGGAAAGCTATCTGGATGGACATTAGACTGACATTCCATTTTTGGCCAAAATATGCTGTTAAGAAGATCTCAGGTTTACGCATTTTTAGGTCCTTAAATGAGGTTTTTTATATCCTAATTTTATGGACAAGTCAAAGTTTAAAATATTCATAACTAAGTCAAAACAGACTTAATTTCAAATCGGAAAGCTTTTCCATGTTAGTTTTTATTAGGGTAATTAATCTGCATATTCATTTTGGAAATTAAGGAAATCAAATTTTTGGCCAATTTTTGACAATTTTAATGATGTAACCCCTTATCATTTTTTCAAAAATTGGCAAAATGTTTATTTTTTAATTTGTAAAATATTTTAATGTCACATAATTAAGATTTTAACTGCGAATCGAAAAATGCACGGCATTTTGCTATCACTTCATTTTTGACCATAATAGAGGATTTCAAAAATACTAATTTTTAGGTCTTTAATTGGCATTTTTATAGCAAAATTTCTATGGAAAAATCAGATAGAAAAATAACCATAACTAAGCCAAAACCGCCTTAATTTCAATTCAATCTGCATTTTAGGAAATTAAAAAGATAAAATTGTTGGCCAGTTTATAAGCTGTATCTAATTCCTCCCTCACGTTACTCTTTAAATCCCCAGGCCGCTGCTCGACATCAGTGCCCGTACCTGGTGAAGCGGTACGAGAAGGAGTTCATCAACCAGGGAGGAGACAACGCCTGGCTGGGCGGCCTGGACTTTATACCCGCCAAACTACGTGCCATATACGATATCAATAAAATATTAGCCCATCGTCCCTGGCTGCTGCGCAAGGAGCACATCGAGGTGGGTACTCCGGCCCCGAAAGGGGCATCAGCATAGCTGAAACTTTAATGGATCTCTTTGCAGCGGCTCACCAAGGGAAAGAACAGTTGGTCGCTGTCGGAGGTGGTGCACGCCATGGTCCTGCTCTCGCACTTCCACTCGCTCTCCTCCTTTGTCTTCTCCTGCGGGCTCACTCAAAAGCTGGACAGCCTGTCCAGTCCCAAGTTGAAGAGCCCGCCCGTGCTGGTGTCCGCCAATGAGTCGGGCATCCCCGTCATTAACATCGCCGTCAACACTCCGATGGATCCCCAAAAGACGGTGCTGGCCGAGATATCACTCAACAATGCTGAGCCGGATTACAATGGCCACACCGCAGCGGGCGGAGGCGGTGGCGGTGGCGGTGGCGTTCTAGGAGCAGGAGCAGGAGCCAGTGCCACTGCAGATGGACCCGGGGCAGTGGCTCTCAATGGATATTTGGGTAAGTGAATGGCTGCCTGGCATTTTCCTTTTTCTTGTCATTCGATGCACTGGAAATTGAGAAGTAGGCCTTATAGTGAAGCCCTCGAAGCTCCTCGATACACTGGAATCTGAAATGTCTATTGCCTATAGTGAAGCTTTTTATCACAGATGTAAGGCCTTTGAAACAATTCCAGTTTTTGCTTTTTTTCCATAAAAACATTGTCAGTTCTAAGCCACTGTAACCCTTATTGGCTCGAATCGAAAATAGAAAAATGCTCTCGCATTTAAGAGCGGAACAGGAAAGACCCATTTAATTGGGTCTATGCGCTCTAAGGCAGGTCTATTGTGTTCCGCCTTTGAATTGTTGCGAAACTCTTTCTTCCTTGACTCCTTCTCTTTTCTAATCCAACTGCAATTCGAATGAATTTGGAATTTTGCAGCCACGGCCCAGCAGTTGCCGCAGCAACACGGCATCAGCGTGGAAGCGCTAATGGAACGCATGAAGGTGCTGTCCCAAAACCAGGACGAGTGCAGCGAGGCCGAGCTGAGCAGCCGCTTCCAGAAGGTGGAGCAGCAAAACGCCGAGCTGCCGGCCGTGGCGCCGGAGGTGGTCGTTGCCCTGCCAACGAATCTATCGCATTACGTGGACGATGCCAGCTTCATTTACCAGGACTTTGCCCGCCGCGGCACCGAGAACATCAACACGTTCCGCATTCAGGACTACTCCTGGGAGGATCACGGCTACTCGCTGGTAGATGGGTGAGTGATGGCCTGATGGCTGATGGCCCATTGTTCCTATTAGGAATTTGCGCTGACGGAGGGCCCTTGGCCATGTGTACACAGGCTTTACAACGACGTGGGCACCTACTTGGATGAGAAATTTCGGGCGGCCTACAATCTCACATACTGCACAATGGGCGGTATCAAAAATGTGGACACGTCGAAGTTTCGCAGGGCGATTTGGAACTACATACAGTGCATCTATGGCATACGCCACGATGACTACGACTACGGTGAAGTAAATCAGGTAAGCCGGCGCGCTCTCCCCAATTACCCCCGGAAATCGATGTCTCGCCCTCTGTTTCTGTAGCTCCTCGTGCGCCCTCTGAAGATGTTCATCAAGACAGCCTGCTGCTTCCCCGAGCGTATTACAACCAAGGATTACGATAGTGTGCTTGTCGAGCTGCAGGACAGTGAAAAGGTAGGTGGAATATTCCCACACACACTGCGCTCCGGCGCACATGTTTATATCCATTAATCGTTCTGCTATCTCTGATATATAGGTTCATGTGAATCTAATGATAATGGAAGCCCGTAATCAGGCCGAGTTACTCTATGCTCTGCGCGAGATAATGCGCTATATGACTTGATCTCATTAAGTGAATAAACATACGTACGCATATATTACGCGCCCACACATACACGAAACAAAAACCCAAAACAACCACACACATACGTGCATAAAACATTTTGTTATTTTGAGAGCGCATCAAATACAGCGGAAAGAACGGCACCGGAAGCGGAAATCAGGATTCGGATATCGGAAACCAGCCCAGAAACACATAGATTTGTGCAATCAGATATTTAAATGTTGCTTTGGCATCACGCATGCTTTTTAAACTCACATAGATATCAAATTAGTAACCAATCCAGAGAATATCGGTGTAAATTCAATTAATGTAAAACGTTTTTACCATTCAATTAACAATAGTCTGTGTCTATGGTTAGCCAACATACAAGTTATATAGTTAAACAGTCCCATAAAAGCAGAAAACAGAAGAAGATAATTGTTACACTAAGCTGAGCTCTGTCTGCCTGTTTCTTTTCGTGAATGTGCAAGCAATAATCACTGTACATATGTATTATGTTTTGTTTAATTATTTTAGCGAAATAAATACAATTTTTATTTTAATTACTCAACTTTGGTTTTATTCTTTGCCTCTTCACTTCGTTTTTGTTAAGACAAAGAGGTGATTTCAATTTCGAGCTTTTCCAACACAGAGATAATAAATATATAGTAAATGTCTATTTTGATAGTCTTTAAACGCAACTACTCACTGACTGTATTGATATTTAAGCATTCAATGTTGAAGTTATTAAATGTAATATCCATTTTGGGTAATAGGGCATAACATTTTCCAGGCTTATATATGGCCAATAACACAGAGACAGAACTAAGAATTTAATCGCAAATATACGAATTTAAACTTTGTAATTAGGTAGACTTTGGATAAGGAAAACTTAATGGCAGCTATCCTAACCAGAAAAAGTGGTTCCTCTATAGAGTGAAAATCTACTAAAGTGGGCAAAGAATTGTTTAAAGGTTGGACTTTTCTGCCGTTAAAAGGAAATATAACTTTAATAGTTTTGTTAGTTTCCAAGGAGTTATAGGAAAATATTTGAATCTAGTTTAAATTTAAAGCTCGACTTTCAGTAAATAATTACCTAAACATCCCTGATTTTTATTATGTTTAAGTATTAAGTATTATTATTCATTTAATTGAAACTATTACAAAAGAGTTAAAACTCCTCGAAATACAAGGAAACATTTACTAACCCACCGCAGAGTTCTGGCAACTTTACTGTAATTGTCAAAGGACTTCCTATTCTCATTTTCCATATTTTCAATTACTTAATATCTGATTCTGGCCGAGGCCCACCTATCGCTTTACTAAGACTTCAGTTGTTTCAAGAAGTACCTTTTGCATTTATGTATTGCTGACATTTTTTGTCGCGACATTGTCGAGCTGCAGGTTTCGCATGAAATCCAAACGAACTAATTAAGCGTAAATGTTTATCGGCATACATACAACTAGTTCAATAAGATGTACATTTCGCATTCAGAGGATCGGACTCGAGTAAAGTTAAGGAACATAGAAAGCCAACACGTTCCGACTTAAAAAATGCCTAAATCCTTGTTAATTTATTGTAGATATCCCTGAAACACATCCGCTCTCGGTTGTGCGTAGTTTTAAGACTAGACAAATAGTGGCAACTGGAGAGACAAGTCCTGAAAACCGATTTTTTCTCTATTTAATAAATAGGCCTAAGTACTAAGTACGATTTTACTGCTTCGTGCAACCATACAATTGTTCACAAGGGCCAATCAAGCGAGTTAGATGCAATTGTACATAAAACTAACGAGCTGTGGCGGATTCAAAGATGTGATTTTACCGAATATATATACACGCACATGTATTCCTTTGCAAATAATCAAGTACATACAACTCGTATATATATTTGGCGCTAGGCATAATAATTGTTTCGCAACTATACACAGTTTTACGAATTTAATGTCGGATATTCCACACGTATTCTTGCATGCATTGGAACGTCGAGTGCAACTTGAAGGTGAAACCAAGAACTTAGAGGTTTTTTTCATTACAATGGCTCAAAAATGGCTGTGTAAACAGGCAAGAGATTAACGAATTTAAAAGGAGTGTCAATAAGGAACGGCAATGCAATTGCAATGGAAACGGAAACGGAATTAAACCAAATAACGAAAAGCTTACTCAAATGTCGGAGAACTAGCCTTTAAGGAATTCTACATTTTGATAGAATTAAGTATAACGAAATACATTTTAATGGTTTTTTAAACGTCTGTTCAGCAGTAATTATAAGATAGATTGTGAAGCTGGAAGGGAATACCTATAAATGTATCCGTCGATTTTTTGATGTCTAACGTAATCAAGATCTAGAGAACGAAATCTCTATTCACTTTTAGTCATATAATTAGGAGAATGTTTGATATGGCAGACAGCCAAGAGAGCACCATTTAAAAATCCAAAATGATTGACAAATAAAAGATTACACTAGATTTTAAATGGTGAAAAAGTTTACACATAAATATTCCAATTAAAAATCAAAAATCAAATATATTTACTAATACATAAGACTTGTTCTGTGAGATAGATCAGTCTAACTGCGATACCCATGATTCTGACTGCTTTTTGGAGAACCTAGTCTCCTCTTTACATACCATACAATATATTCCTATATAAGCACATCAAAATATTATTATAATCGATGTTTTTAACCTCTTGGTGTTTGGTGTTTAATAAAGAAGCCACAAAAGCAGCACTGTTGTTGTAAATAATTTTGGAGCCTTTTACATAGGTATATATACATGTTTTATTCAATTTAGATATATATATATAATTTATAATCGTACCATTTCAGTATTCTTTCCATTATTACAATTAATTCTCAGTTACTTAGATTGACTACACAATTATTTTGTTAATTAGTTAAGAAGTTGGTTTCCGGCTAAACTTAAGCTTGAGTTGGATAATCTTTTAGGGTTTTTAAGTATTATGGTTAAAATACAATAAGTTCACTTCTGATATGGCGACAAAGGAATTACTTAGGAAACCTCTCTGGAAAACTGCCTTCTGTGTTTGTTTCTTAGTTATTTCATTTTGATTTATAAAAACATTGGTCCAACGCAGATTATTTAAGTTTTAAATTTCATTTTACAATCAATGGAAAATATACTACAAAGTGTAAGTAAACAGATACATTTTAAATGATTGTTTAGCGCAGCTCGTGATTCGCACATCTCACCGAATTCAGCTCAGCTCCTCAGCGCTGAGAAGTGGGATTCGACTAAGATCTCTTCGCCCAAGTTTCGTCGGTTGAGTAATATTATTATAAAAGGGCGAGTATAGTTAACAATTGGTAAATCATATATTATTGTTGTTACAATGTTCAACATCTAGGCACAAAATATATATTGCTTCTCAATTGGATATGAAAGTTATTGCATAGTCAAAAAGCGGCGAGAGACGAGCGAGCCTCTCAACTCATTTAAATAGTCAAAATTATAATACGTAATATGTCTGTCTGCGCTTTGCCTGTAGGAATCATCGTTGTTCGGAGGTTGAAGTGTTTATGTGGGAGCCACTCGCTTCGTGGGGGAGCTGCTGCTGCTCAGCAGGGCCGCCTCCTTGGCCCGCTCGTGCTCGTCCTGGAAGAAGATCTTGGTGATGACCACGTCGCCGGTGCTCAGCGTCTGCGACTCGGCGTCCACCAGCTTGACCATCCGCTTGTCAGTCGTTCGCAGTATAGGCGTCACACTGCGCTCGCCCTGGCAATTGCAGTTCTTTATGCTGTCAAGGTACGAAGTTAAAATCAGAATTCTAGGCGGGAAAATTAAAAACTCACTTTCTGGACTTTTCCCGTATAATTTGCAGATTTTCGGTGGTCGCAATACTCGAACCCAACTGCTCTTGCATCGAGTTTGAAGCTATAATCTGTGGGAAATAAAATCATTAATCAAACTGCCGGCAACTGTGCTTGAGAGCCACTAACTTGTTCACATGGCAACGAGGTTGCTGTCGTCAGAATGGCCTCCAGCTTATCAATACGCGCTATGCGATCCATGGACTTGTTTTGGAGTATCTCCTCCAGCATTTGCATGGACTCAGTCAGGCTGGGTGGCTCCGAGCTGAAGCGTGGCGAAAAAGTACCCGACAGCGAGTTGTCCGACGGCACAGAGTCTAGGCTGGGGAATGTGTCATTCTCGTTTGGCTCTGGCTCGTCCTCGGAATCACTCTGGTCTCTGAGAGGATGCAAAATGAATTTTTAGTTGTATTTTGTACTACAATTTCAGTTCTATGAACTCACTTGCTGGGATTGCCGGCAGACTCCATTTTCTCCAGTTTCTTGGCCACCTTGTAGTAGCCCTTGAGGCGCTCCTTCTCGTCCTCCGTCAGGTCCATGTAGCTATTGATAAATGTATATATATTAAAAAGTTAATAATAATATGTAATAAGTATAACAACCTACCGCAACAGTCGTATTTCGCGGTTGGAGAGCACAATGCTCTTGCTGGTCTGGGCCAACTTCTGCTTGAGATCGGACACCTCGGTGCTGACCTTGCGCTGCTTCTTACGTATCTTCACCTCGTTGGGCTTAATCTGCATGAGTATTTGCTCGGTGCACAGCTCCGAGAAGAGTTGCCGGTTCTCCGGCTTGATCTGTCGCGCCAGATTCCCGAATAGCTGATCGTGGATCAGCACCAGGACATCTCCCGCTGCGTACAGCATCATTTCTCGGGTCAGCGGTCGCTTGGCCCAGAACTTCTGATCCCTCCGATAGATCTGCTTCAGCTGATCCTTGATGGGATTGCACGGTGCGTTGTACTGCTCGCATAGCGAGTTGAGCGATATGTACTTGGCCTTGTACACCTGCTTGCCGCTCTCCTGGAACTGCAGAATCGCATGGGCGGCCTGTGTGTCGAACACATTCCGCAGCAGGATGCCGAACTGCAGATACAAGTTAGCAGCATCGTTGCGGCAGTCGTGGATCACCTTGATCACCTGATCGTGCTCCAGCACGGTCTTCAGTCCGCCGTCAGTGACCATTGCCGGGCAGGATTGCACATCGAACAAGAAGGCCTCGCCCCGCCCGGTTCCAATCTCGATTAGAGTGATCTCTCCCTTCAGGCCGAGATTAATGCCCTCGCAGTCCAGGGAGACGACTATATTCTCATTTTTGGCCGCGTACTTGAGTATGATGTCGGTCACGAACACCGATTGCTTGACGTTCGCTATCACCGTGGTGTTCTGCAGGACCTTAATCTTCCAGGTGTCGCCGACAAAGTAGCTGTGACTAGGTGAGTGGTTGTTGGCATTGGTTGGATTCGAATTCGAGTTCGCGTTCGAGTTGCTAATGGAGTTGCTATTGGCGTTTTGGTTAGAGCTCGCCGTCGTCGAATTGGCAATGGAATGCACGGGACTGGCGTGCGGGGAACCGGGCCCGCCCTGCTGCTGCTGATTAGCCAGCGACTGCTTGTCCTTCTCCAGATTCTCGGCCAGCGTCCGTATGACCAAGGTGTTGATGCGTTGCTTCAGTGTTTGGTTGACGCTATTCATACGCTGCTCCGAGGGATTCTGCTGGAGTTGTGGCTGCTGCGACTGCACTTGCTGTTGCTGCTGCTGCTGCTGCAGTTGTGGTTGTGACGAGTTATTAATGGCCCCGTAGCTGCTATTCGCACTGGGATAGTTGTTCTCGCACAAATTCTCCAGCTTCAGCTCCGACATGGGCACATAGCTGTCGAAGCCAGAGCTTGGCTCCGACTTGGGCTGCCCAAAGCCCTGGCTCTGATTCTGATTCTGTCCCATCACATTCGAAACGGGCGCGTTCAGCTTGAAGTTGGGGGAGACTATGCTATTGTTGTTATTATTGCTGCCGTTGCTGCCATTATTGTTGTTGTTCGTGTGACCATTGCTCCGCAGCGCTGGCGATTGCAATCGCTGCTGCACGGCACTGATAGCTCCTCCTCCACCACCAACCGACTCCTGCCTCCGATTGCTGGCATCGTTATTGTTGTTCAGCGCGTTGAACTGCTCCCGGGTCTGGGCCTGGGCCTGCTGGATGTGCGTGTCACTGAGCTTGGGCTTCTGCAGCAGTGTGACTAGATTGGCCTGTATGTGAAAGCAGTCGGCAAAGAGCTTCAGAAACGAGCTCAGGTCCCCCGGCGTCTTGAACATGCGCAGCCACTGATCCTGGGGGAAGTTGGTGGTCAGCAAGTGGAACAGCTGGTCTACCAGTAGCGGTCCCTTGATCTCTATGCACTGGGCGAAGAAATCGAGCATTTGCTGCGTCCCACGAGTGTCGATGTTCGATTGCGGCAGGTGAAGGCGATCCCGCGCCGGAAGATCCGTCATGTTCTCGCAGCCCACCAGCATCACATAGTCGTCCGTCACCTTGAAGGTGTCGGTGTGCTTCATCAGGAAGTCGGTGAACTCCTTGATGTGCTGACCTGCGAAGTATGAGACATCAGTTTTTATACCCCAATTTCTATGGAAAAATCAGATATCAAAATAACCATAACTAAGCCAAAACAGCCTTAATTTCAAATCGGAAAGCTTTTCCATGTTAGTTTTTATTAGGGTAATTAACCTGCATATTCATTTTGGAAATTAAGGAAATCAATTTTTTTCCCAATTTTTGACAATTTTAATGATGTAACCCCTTATCATTTTTTCAAAAATTGGCAAAATTTTTTTTTCAAACTTTTTCAAGTATTTTATTGGTAAATAATTAAGCTTTTAGCGGCCAATCGGACCATATACGACATTTGGCTTACATTCTATTTTTGGCCAAGATATGCTGTTCAGAAGACCTCAGATTTATGAATTTTTAGGTACTCAAATGGGGTTTTTTATGTCCTAATTTTAAGGACAACGCAAGGATAAAAAAATTCATAACAAAAATAATTAAGCTATTAATGGTGAATCGAACCATATACGACATTTTGCTTATATTCCATTTTTGGCCAAAATATGCTGTTGAGAAGACCTCAGGTTTACGAATTTTTAGGTACTCAAATGGGGTTTTTTATGTCCTAATTTTAAGGACAACGCAAGGATAAAAAAATTCATAACACAAATAATTAAGCTATTAATGGTGAATCGAA
>VNKC01004591.1:0-25747 GCA_008042775.1 Drosophila pectinifera | reverse complement strand
GCAGCGTACATCGCTTGTCTTTCGACTGGCAACTTATACCGCTAACCGCCGAGTCCCTAGTCAAAACACATCAGTGGTTCGTTAGGAACTGATTCTTTATTGGGCGCTCACGCCTTTTTATAGCTAATCCACTTATGTACTAGTTACATATTTCTTATGTATATTTCCCGCTGGGGGTCATCTATGCTAGAAACCTCTTGACATTCCATAGAGGCGATAAAACTATTTTGGGGACTCATGCATCTTATATATAAGTGTATGTTTACATCTCACCCCAGCTCGTACTGATAGGCGGCGAGTCTTATTACATGTACATTCCCCTTTTGGTGACACTTTTTGTGCGTTGCTTGCATATGATTTTACATATTTCTTAAAATACGTATATGTTGACAAAGCCGCGCGTGGTACTTCAAATTGTACCCAGAGCGCGGCCAACAATACATGTTCACCTTTTTGAACATTGTTTGTCCAGGATGACACTAAGCCAGCTTATAATTTTATTGGCCTTGTGAGAGCCACTTGGCGTGGGTGTCCCCGTCCCCAGCCCCAGCCCCGGGGGGAACCACTCGCGGTAGCGAAATATTTCTGACACGAGGCCTTTGACAAACCCCAATTCATCATCGCCGCCAGAGAACTTGGACAGGGAGTGAGTTCCGGACTCCAAGGCCCAGCGGCTTAGTGTCCCAGGCCGTGATGCATGGAGGTTTAATTGGCAGTGGGGGCGGAGGAGGAGCAAGTCACACACACAACTCAATCGGAGAGCCTCCCCTTGAGGCAAATTGAGTTTTCGCCAGCCGCCAGCCGCCGAAACTTTCCCAATGGCATTTTTCCAGCCTTTTCAGGTGCTTATCGGTGCCGGCGATATACTTTATGAGGCGGCCAATCGATGGCTGGCAGGCTCTGCAGTTGGCCCAAGGAACCCGGCTCTGGAGTTCGTGTTAATAATTTAGTTGCTTATCGCCGGTGTGTTGACGTTCCAAGTGGTTACTGGTTACTGGTTACTGGTTACCCTGCCTCGCCTGTCCGTCTGTCGGAATGTCGGTCTGTCGGTCTGTCGGTCTGTCAGCGGCGGCGCGGATAGTGAAATAGTTTCGGCCGAGTGCGCCACGCCAATTAGCGGGTTCTCGGCACTTGGCATTAGATACCGATACCCTCTGGGCCTAATTGGCAGGCGTTGAGTTTCGGGGGAGCTTATCAGCCAGGCACTCCGATAACTTGGCCGGCAGGAGGGGCTGGCGGGGCCAGACTGGAACCAGTAGGGCCAGGGCCAGGGCCAGGCGGGACCGGGGACCGGGGACCACACACGACGCATGCGCAAACGAGATTTAAATGAGTCGCAACTCTCTCACGATTCTGGGTTTCAGCGAAAAGTCCGCAGAGGGCGCAGTGGGGAGCTGGGGAGCTCTCCTCCCGCCTCCTGCCTCCCGCCTCCGCCTCTGGGTGCCCAGCGGAATGCCACGCATTTCAGAGATACTTTTGGCACCTCAGCGGCGATTAAATGCGCACGCACGAACCGCAGATACATCGCGAAAAATACAGATAGTTCGGGGAACTAGATAGCAAATGATTGTTCGATAGATACTTGCACTGACTATGTCTTAAAAACCCTGAGATACTTATGAGTAAGTCTTAGTCTAAGTAAATAAATATAACTGGATATAGATAGTAAAGGACAAATTGCAGAGGTCTTTCAAATACATTTTAAGAGAAAGCAAATAGATATTAACCAGCTAAAAACTCTTTCCTTTCTTATGCTCTATTATTTTCAATAATAAAACCCAAATTTATCAAAGAAAACCTCTTTAAAATTCTGAAATATTCTCTCTGTACAGCAGGGAGTCCCGCGCTGAGAGCCAAGAGTCCCGCAGTAAGCGGCTTTTGGGCCGGTGACTCTCCCTTTTAATTGCCAAGTACCAGGACCACACACGCTGCAGTGCATCGGCCCGGGATGCTGGAGGCTGGGGATGGCTGCTGGAGAGGCGATTAGGGGGCATTTAAATGTAAATCGACAGCGGGACGACTGACCATTTGTTGTCACAACACAACGCCAACAAAGGCAGTGAAAAATGAGGCAACCTGTTGCGGGCGAGGCGATAAGATGACCTGACCGCAAAGTGCCCCCAAAATGCAACCGCAGCAGCACCAAGATCCCTACTCCGTTCCCTACTCCGTTCCCTACTCCGCTCCCGACTCCGCTCCCGCTCCCTTGTTCCATGTGACACTAATGTCCTGTACGGCATTTGTCGGTGTCGGCATCTCGTTTGTCCGCCGCCGCTTATCGGATTGCCGGAGACAAATGGAAAACGGGGAAAAGGCCCAAGGAAAACCCAGACCCAAGACCCATTTTCAAAGCCAAACCCCTTCCCATCTCTGGGCCTTTGTGACCCCTCTCATAATTTACGATCGGCGGCGGAAAGCCAGGCCTCGGTGAGTGCTTTCCTCTGATTGTAATAACAATATTTTGCTTTCGGCTTTCGCCGCATGATTAACTGAAAAGCCAAGGAAACTCGATCGGCGGCTTGTCAGCTTGTTAAGGCCAAATGGATCCGCCGATTGGCTTAGAAACGAAAGCGCGAAATGCGTTAATTTCGCGGCCAATTGACGTGTTCGAGGCTCGGTGGCAAAGGCCTTCCGGCGGTGTGCACTGAGCGAAACGAATAGTACATAGCTTAAGATGGTTAGCATAGGTATTTGAGTAATTTATAAAAGTAATTTATATAAATTAATTCATGTATTTAAGTTGAATATTAAGAATTCAGAGTATAATTAAGGTAGACTATGATATATCATATGCTTATCCGCATGAGCTTTATGTTGTAGGTTGACTTGGCCGTTAACCTGTCTGTTGGCTATCCCACAGGATAATTTGTTGGTTAATTTTTACCTTAATTTGTACCTTAATGTGTACCTTAAATTGTACCTTAATTTGTGCGTTAATATGTCCCTTAATGTGTCCCTTAATTTGTCCGTTGGCTTGTCCGTTTATCTCTCCACTAAACCTATATGAGCTCATATCAGTATCTAGATACTTGATATATATTTTGATCTATGAACTATGAATCTGATCTAAGTATCGCCTAGATCTCCCGTGGGTTTTCTCCCTGTACCTGTCCGTCCGCGCCTGTCCGCTTATCTGTCCGCTGATTGAGCAAAGTGCGCCGCGTGGACGTGCCAGGGAGCTTGTCCAGCTTGTCCAGCTTGTCCCGGCCCGTGGTGGCTGTTGGTTTTAGCTGCTAATCAGCGTTTGCTGCTTGACTGATTCAATTGACTTGGCCCGGCTGATAGGGGGGGAGACCGGGGTATATCCACCTCCCATGTGGCCCCAGCCGCTGCTCACTTTACGCTTGATTTGATAAATGAACGGCGGAGGTACGCGGCTCAGCTGGCTGCCTGCAAATATTTGCACTGCACTTAGCACTTAACCCCGCGCCACCCCGCGCCACCCCGCGCCACGACTCGGTTTAGACGGCATTTTGAAAGCTTCAATCAGGCAAGAGCGAGCTGGCTCTCGGGCCGCCTCGGCGGCTGCAATTACCTGGAATGAGGTGCTAATTTATGGATTTCAGGAAAAAAATAGCTTTTCCCCACAGCCGAGCAATTTTCGCTGCCATAATTTACACTATTCCTCTGATTGCTCAGTTAGCTAACGGTTTTCGTCTGCATTATGCATTTAAGTGGAACTAAATGCTTAGCTGGCGGGCTTTTGCCGGGCTTTTGGGCGGCTTTTCTGGCGGGAAATGCAGGTCGATGGAGGTGGAAGAGCTGCTGGAAATGGCTAAAATCGAAGGTAAGATGGCTATGATGTCATGGCTGCTGCTAGGCAGATGATTCTCCAGCTGTGACTAAGAGTTTTGGATTTATTTTCCAGCCGCAACATGGCTGGCATATTTTTAAGATTTATCAACAAATACTTGAGGTGTTATATGCATAACAATCAAGGCATTTTTGAATAATTGTGCAGCTATTAATGTCATTAATCATTAATAATGAGGAGTAATTGCTTAAATATAGTGTGAGAAATTTAACTGGAAAAATCGAATATAAGATTACAATTAATTAAGTAAAAATTAGTCACAATATTGAATAAGAAAATAAAGTAAAAAAATAAAAAGTCCTTGAAGTAATGCTTATAATTTATTAAAATGCTTTCTGCTCAAGAAATCATAACATCTTTTAGTTTTTAGATCTTTAGATATAAGTATAAGAAAATATGTCTTATATTTATTTAATATTCAATTGATTAGAAAATACCTTCAAAATCTACCACTCCCCCTTACAGATAAGCCTTCTCCAATTCCCCCCACATTTCATATAAAATAACTTCAGAAATCTATCTAACCTTATGGGTCTTTCTATAAATCACACTTTTCTTTCATTAAACTTACTTAATTGATTATAGCCTCAACTGATCCTAGACCCACTTCATAATGATGGGTAAATATCCATTTCGAGGGTCTCACACCCCGCTAATTATAGCTACGTGACACCGTCGCGGAATAGAGAACCACGTATATATATGGGGAGATCTCCTCCTGCACCCAGTTCCCTTCCCCATTCCCGACCCAGTCAATCCCCGAGATTGTCCAATGGGAGAGACGCATTAACTCGATGCGAGTCCCAGGTCATTGGTAGGAAAACCTAAATTGATTGCCCCAATCTGGCCGCACAATCTCTCAGTTCTCCCCGACTCTCTGCTGCCTTCTCCGCGGGCCCGATGTGTTTCAGTGTAAGTGAGAAACCTTGTAGATACACCCCGGCCCATGCGTATATCCATCTGTATCTGGCCGTTGATGGCTCCGTATCTAAGGCATCTCTCAGGGCTCTCTTGGGTAGGTTTTATATATTTTCGGGGCCTCGGAGTTTCGGCATTTTTGAGGGCGTGTTGGGCCGCCTCTGAGGCTGTTGTTGTTGCCGTTGTTAGCCACTAATTATTTATTACGCCCTGGCGTATCCCAAGATATAGATACATTTTCGTGGGGGGCTCCATCTCCATCGCCATTCCCTGGAAATTTGTTTATTTATGGCCGGTGGTGGCTTTTGTTATTAAAATGTTATTGGATTTCTCTCGCTTTCCAGCTGGGCTGAGCCCGAGATCATTAGGCCAACTCCAAAAATGGAGTGGCGGGCGGGGGGCTGGCTGGTTGTGATAAATGATTTTCATTCTGGCCAACAGACAGTTTCCCTGGCTGCCTGCCTGCCATTCGTAGTTACCGCCGAGTTTTATGTTCTATGTTCCCTGATCTCTTTGGCCCATAAATTGGCTTTATTTTTCAGGTGTCGGGCCCGGCTAAAATGGCCGTCGTGGAGTTCTTTCGTTTCGGGGCTCCTTTGAACTCAGCTTGGCCATGGAAACTCATCTTTCCCAGTCAAGGACAGGACACCCAGGCTGCCGCTGCTGCTGCTGGTCGTGTGACTCCTGACTTGGCCTTGATTTGGATTTAAGACGGGCCAAGAAACATCATTAGAAGGCAAAGAAAGCGCACCTTAATTAGCTGCAAAACAAGGACGTCGGCGAGTCAAGGTAACTGCTCGTTTGCAGTTGCTGCCGTTGGCAGCTTCCGTAGCCAGAGTCCTTGGCCAGAGTCCTTGTTCTTAACACACATTTTCCTACGTTTGTCCCTGTGAAAACCGCACAATAATTTGCAGCCTGGAAAGGACCGCCTGCTGGCTGCGTCCCGAATCGCCGGCACTTGTCCTTGGCCATCCTGCATCTCCCGTCTAACATCTGTGCGTGAGGCCTCGGAGCCTGTGTCGAATATCCTTAGAGGAAGGACTCGCCATGCTCTGCGGTTTAATCGAATTTACAGATTTTACAGATCTGGCCCGGAGTTGTGTTTGCAAACACCGGAGCCGCTTAGGTTTTTATTGGATTAACCGCACACAAAACACACACAAAAGTGTCTTAAGTCGATCCTTGGCTTATGCAAGATTTCCTGGAAAATCCCAGCAATTAGGGGGCGTCGAGCAAGGGTCTTAGGACACCAACAAGGTCTTTGGCTTTCGCCTGGTCTTGAAGGAAAATTCCCAAAGCTATTCCGTAAGGTGAAACTTAAACAGTTAATTGCTATTTAAACAGCAAAATAAGATATTAAGCACTTAAGGCCCATTAGCGCCCCGAAAGAGTTGAAAGCCATCAATGGCGAGCGGCAGAAAGCGGCTAACAAGCTGCGGCCAAAACCAAAACCAAATTGACAAATTAGCTGAGAAAAACAATTTGCGGCGAGTGGCAAACAAATTAAACAAATTACAGCCCTCGTGGTGGCAGCTTGCAGCGGAAATTAACCGGCCAAAGCAGTGACTTGGCTAATTGATCGAAAAACGAGTCGAGAGCCGATGGACCCATGCAAATCCGGCCAGATGAAGTCATAAAATTCTTACGACTCTCGCCGGGCGGCTCTCGGCCCCTGAAATGCCATCCGCCATATATTTAAATCAATAAAAATCAGCAGAGTTGGGCCGGCGATATAACAATAAATATGAAACTCGTTTGGCCAATCTATTAGCCCGGCCTGGCTATTTTCTCCGCTCAAATAAAGTAGTCAAATTTATAATCAACAAGTTCATTAACATTTAACCCTAAACGTAGTACAACGCCGGCCGAGACGTGGACGGATAAGAACAACCAAAGGCGACAACCCAACGAATGAGCAGCCCCAAAAAAATACAACAAAAAATGTATTTTTAACAAATTAAAAATTGTTTTAAAGCCTGAGGCATTGTGCGTATTCCGGGACTGGACCCGGCCAGGGGTTTGGAGCTGGGTCAGCACAGGAGGAGCAAGTGGTGGCCAGTGGAAGCGGGGCAAGTTGGAGGCAGAGCCAACTCACTGACAAACGATTTACGCGGAGAGTTAAATTTTAATTAAAGATCAAGATGAAAGCTGCAGGGGAGAACTACCAAGAAGGCAGCCAGGGAATACTCTTTTGAACAACATAGGTCAGAATTCGGTTTACATTAAGAAAGAAACCACAAATAATAAATAAACTAACTTTCAAAGCTAAAATACTGACAGACTACAAGATGGCTTTAAAATATAGAAAAATATTCAATTGCTTATATATGTATTTATTTAAAATAGATCACTGTTCCTAGGTAAATGCTTTTTAAACATAAACATATTAGTGCAAACACTTTATTAAATAATACAAATCCCAAAGAAATTAATGAAATTCCCACACAGAAGCCAAGCCAATAATTAATTCTTTCTATTGTCCATAAATAATTTGGAAAACTAAAAGATAAGTGCAAACACTTTATTTAATAATAAAAATCTTGGAGAAAAGACTGAAATTCCCCTTCAGAAAACAAGCCCATATATCATATTTTCTATAATACATAAATGGGTTTTAACCCTAAAAAATAAGTAAGTATAACTTTATTTAATTAAAAATCACAAAAAACAACTACAAATTCCTACAGAGAACCCAATTCCTAAGTATTTGAAAGATCTTCCGCTTGAGTTTCCTCAGTTATTAACTAATAAATCTCCCCCAAAATATATACAAGTCATCCAGAAAATCTCTATCCAGATAAGTAGTGCCGAAGTACTCCAAAAATAAATCATGCCAAGCATATCCAGTGTCAGACGGGAACCTTTTATCCTGCTAAGTGGCGCACTTTCCCCATTAATTCCTATGTTAGCCCCGCCATATCGCTTCATCCGATCGAGGCTCCAGTTACTTGGGTAACTCTATAGCCAATAGTTCCCAGAAGGAGCATATGGCCGTCGGGGAGGGCAGGGTATGCAAATGACAGGCGGACTAACGGACGCACGGCTCATCTGTCCGGCGTCCGCCGTCCGGCGTCCGGCGAGTGGGAAGAGTGAAGAGTGAAGAGTCCAAAAAGATCGACTGGAGTGCGAGTGTGAGTGCGAGTGCGAGTACGAGTATATTACGAGGCCCATGTGCGGCCATTAATTATCGGGAGTCGCCGCTCGCCGGCACTCAGCACAGCCCAGCACACGGATTTACGCATTTGACTGCGTAAAATATGAATTTTAAATTAACCAGCCCCGGTCGTGGCTCCGGGTTCGGGTTCAGCTCCCATTACCAGTTTCACCTGGGCTTTTGGGGGCCCAAATTGTCGGGGGACGGGGCATCGGTGCAGCCCTCCAATTCCGACCAGTTTTCCCAGCACCAGTTTTAATTTCGATTCCAGTTGGACAATTGAGTTGTAGCCGGCAATTAGGCCCTTATGCAATTCTGATTTTATTAACTTGTACTCAGGAGAAAGCCATATAAATGCTGATTGTATGTGTATAATTTTAATTTCAAGATTTTAATATATATAGTACTTATTTGTTTTTGAAAGCCATACAATTGTAGTAATACTCAAGTAGTTTTAATATATTTAATATATTTCTTATAGAACATATTTTTTAATATCATTTTGTTCATGCCGTTAAGAACTTTAATATATTTTGAATATTGTAAACTAAGAACCTTAAGGTATATTTTCGGGAATATGTTAATAAAGTCTTGGGAAATTTTTAAGTAATAATAAACATTTGAATCAAAGTTTAACAGGGTTATTTTTCAAATATTATAAATACATAAAATAAATATGACAAATATGAATAATTATGCATTATTTTCACATCAGAGTTGTCCTTAATTTCTTATTAATATTGATAGTATATTTTCAGTATTCTTAATAATTTTTTGAGGTAGAATAATACCTAAGTTTCTTCATTTGGTTGAAACTACATAAGTTAAAATTTTATATATATAAAAGGTTTTTAAATCTTTATTAAAATATTACAGAGCAATTTTATTATTGTTTTTTATTTATTTATAACATTCTTTTTATTTGTTCTTATAAATAAGAGAAGATATTAATGCATTTCTTTACCCTCCTTTTCTAACCGTGTGATGTGTGCGTTGTTTTTTATTTTTGGCACTCTGACAAGTTTGTTGCTTGAGTCTTTTGTTTCGCCGTCAGCAAAAGAATCATTAGGGCCGAGAAAAAAGAGTAAAGTAACCGAAAACGCAGATGAATAATAACAAAAACTAGAAACAGAAACCGAAACAGAAAACAGTAGCCAAAAATTGTGGTGGAAAGGCAAAGCTCATTAGCAGTTACCATTTTATCCAAACAGACGGACGCATCATCATTATCATTAAGGGCAAACTGGAAAGTAACAGCAGCAGAAGCGGCAGCGCCGAGTAACAACAAGAGAAACAAGTTGAAAACTTTAATTAACGCATTTTTACGCAACTGTCGGCGGCTGTTTAACCCCTTCTGCCTTTGTGGCCAAATGCTGAGCAAACATGACAACGGTAATAATTGAAAATCATGGCAATCAAAGCGGAAAGTGCTGTGGGAAGGGCAGCGGCAGCGGCAGGGGCAGGGGGCAAGGGAGAAGTGCTTGGAAGTTGAGCGGAAAAATCAACAGCTGCCGACGGGCTGAGCGAGAGAGAGTGAGAGGGAGGGAGCGACGGTGTGGAGGCAGCAGCCATTGTTGTCATGCGTGAGAGAGCAGGGCGGCGAGCGAGACAGAGATAGCCAGTCAGAGCAGGACGGCTAGGGCGGCCAAGCAGAGTTCGAAAATCTTGGAGGGGAAAGGCAGCCGCCGGAGAGAGAGTGTGCGAAAGAGCGAGAGAGCGCGCGCCTTCCAGTTTCCAATTTCCAGTTTTTCCAAGTTCGACTTTTAATGGCCGCGCAGCTGGAAGGGGTGCGTTTCGAACCGGTTAAATCCGAAACGGCAACGGTTAAGGCCTCTCCAACGGCTATCTCTTTAATTCATTATTAAATTATTAATTTATTTTCTAGCTCCATTTGTGGCTAATAAAAATGCGCTTTAAAATGGCATATAAATTTCGGTTTATAACAGGTTTCGCATCGAAATGTGCTCCAAATACGATCGATAAGCACCATTGTGTCTGGGCGTTAGTTTATTGACAAATATCGGCTGGGATTATGTCACTAGGAAATATTTTTGGAGAGCAGGAAATAAGTGGGAGTGGTTCTTAAAAGATTACCTCTAATTAAATATTAAAAATTAAAAATCGAGAGATCCGTAAATCAGAAGCCCACACGATCGGCTCTTTATTATGCAGAAATTAACACAACAAATACCAGCTTCTCCGATATCGCCGTCGAAAAGGCAATTCATTAGCGATTTGGTTATTTGATTTCGCCTGATTTATGTGCCATATATCAGTGGCTATATGGTCGGATTCCCCATCATCAGCGGCAGCACATGTTTCACATTTGTAGATCTCATCCAATTGATTAGAGCCCCCCGAAAAAAGCGAAATAAATAAAAAATAAGCTCTATTGTTAATGTCCCAATGCCAAATGGCGTTCATTTTTAACACCTCACCAAGTTTATTTTGACAGTTAGCGCTGGCTTTCTGTGTGTGGCAGTGCCTATCGATAAATTGATATTCGATGGGCAGGCAAATAAATAAATTAAAAATCAATTAAATATCAATCAGTTGCGTCAGCCGCTTTTCGCGGCACATTTAACCGTTTAATTGGTTGAATTACACGTGTTTTTGTGAAAAAGAGCAAATGATTATTTAGTGGGGCGTCGCTACAAGGTGAATGATTGGGAATGTTGGAAGATGGGAATATTGGAAACTGCCTCGCATTCAAATTATAACAATTAGTGGCCGCAGCTTGCGGTTTCCGCTGCCTTCTCATACCCCGCCCCCACCCCCGCTTCGACAAAAGGTGGTGTCAATAAAGTTGTAGGCTGTTGAAAACGCCGATTGAAACGTCGCGGCCAAAAACAAAATCAACAAAAACTAAATGCTTTTGGGAAAGTGCCCGTCGAAAGGGATGGCTATATCAGCCACAAGCAGCGGAGTGAGTGCGCTCTGCTCTCTCCACTGCCAGCAGGCAGCCATTTTCCTAGCTAGCCTCTCGCAGGAGTGAGCGGTGCCACTATATTAGCAGTACTAAGCAACGCCCCGCCAGAGCGAGCGAGCATGTGTGAGAGAGAGCGGCGCAGGCGCAGTGGCGCAGGCGACACAGTTGTCAACCGCCTGACAGCTTCAGCGCGCGCATAATAAAGTCATATCGCCGACTAACAAGCCCCCCCTTGCGAATATTGGGGGAGGCAGGCAGAGAGCCAGAGCGAGAGGGAGTCAATGAGAGAGAGAGCCAGCCGCAGCATTAGCTTGTACAAGAGTAAGCGAGCCAGCGAAACCGGTTCGAGCGGGGCAGGTGACAAAAGTCGTGAGAGAGCGAAAATCGATCAGTGGAAGTCTTCCACTCTTCCACTCTCATCTTCGTCACTGTCACAGCGGCCTGTCACTTACACACATACACACCTACACGGCAGTGTTGCCTTCCCGCTCTAGCACCCCTGCACGGCATCTGCTCTCGCTCGCCTGCCAGCCCTCTCTTTCCCGCATGACAGTTCAATCGGCTCTCGCGTCGCTGCTTCGTCAACTCTCCCCGACGTCGGGCTCTGTGGGATTCTCAACTAAGTCGTTGCGCTGGGATTCCCAACTAATTCAGTCGTTGCGCTCGACGTGAACAGACGTGCGTGTCGGAACAGGAAAAAAGCAAAGCCAAATCCGAAACCAAAACCAAACATACGAAAGAGAATCTGAAATCTGAAGCGAGCAAAGTGCCGAAGTGACAAGTGTCTTGTGTGTAGTTACAGTCCAAGCTAGAGCATCAGATGGCATTGGAGGACCGCTGCAGTCCACAGTCAGCGCCCAGTCCCGTTACGATCTCCGCTCACCAAATGCAGCACCTCCACCAGCAACACCAGCAGCAGCAGCAACAGCAGCAGCAGCAGCAAATGCAGCATCTCCACCAGCTGCAGCAGCTGCAGCAGTTGCATCAACAGCAACTGGCCGCCGGCGTGTTCCACCATCCGGCGGTGGCCTTTGATGCAGCAGCTGCAGCAGCCGCGGCCGCAGCAGCCGCCGCGGCAGCCGCCCACGCCGCCCATGCCCATGCCGCACTGCAGCAGCGGCTGAGTGGGAGCGGCTCGCCCGCGTCCTGCTCCACGCCCGCCTCCACCACGCCGCTGACCATCAAGGAGGAGGAGAGCGACTCCGTGATGGGCGACCTGAGTTTCCACAACCAGACGCACACCACCAACGACGAGGACGATGCCGAGGAGGAGGACGACATCGATGTGGACGTGGATGACACGGCGGGACGTCTGCCGCCGCCCGCCCACCAGCAGCAGTCCACGGCCAAGCCCTCGCTGGCCTTCTCCATCTCCAACATCCTCAGCGACCGCTTCGGCGATGGCCAGAAGACGACGTCGCCCGGCAAGCCGGACAACCAGGCCGGCATCTTCCGGCCCTTCGAGCCGGCGAGCCGCTCCCAGACAGCCACGCCCTCCGCCTTCACCCGAGTGGATCTCCTCGAGTTCAGCCGGCAGCAGCAGGCAGCCGCCGCAGCAGCCACTGCGGCCATGATGCTGGAGCGGGCCAACTTCCTCAACTGCTTCAATCCCGCCGCCTATCCCCGGATCCACGAGGAGATCGTGCAGAGTCGTCTGCGCCGGAATGCGGCGAACTCGGTGATCCCGCCTCCAATGGGCTCCAAGATGGGCGACAGCAATCCGGAGAAGTCCGCCCTGGGATCCCTGTGCAAGGCCGTCTCCCAGATTGGCCAACCTGCCAGTGCGACCATGACACAGGTGCCGCTGAGCAGCAGTGCCAGCAGCCTGGCCAGTCCGCCGCCCGCCTCCAATGCCTCCACCATCAGCAGCACCTCCTCCACGGCCACCAGCTCGAGCTCCTCCTCGTCGGGCTGCTCCTCGGCGGCCAGCTCGCTGAACTCCTCGCCCAGCAGCCGCCTGGGAGTGGGCGGATCGGCGGCCAATGCCAGCAGTCCCCAGCCCCAGCCCATTCCGCCACCATCCGCCGTCAGCCGGGACTCCGGCATGGAGTCCTCGGACGACACGCGCTCGGAAACGGGATCCACCACCACAGAGGGCGGCAAGAACGAGATGTGGCCCGCCTGGGTGTACTGCACCCGCTACAGCGATCGTCCCAGCTCAGGTTAGTAGTCACACTTCCCTACTTCCTTCCCCTGTCAAAATATGGGAACACCCAAAGATCGTTCGAGATAAGTCCCAGTAATATATGCTACATGAGGACCACCCTTGGGGAGCGTAATAGTTGGCGGCGGCAGCCTTTCAAGCCGCTTTGTTGTGTGTCATAAATCCGAAGGACACTGCAACAATTAGGAGACACGCGGACAATGGCAATGAGCCTAGATTCCCGACGACGACGACTCCCATTTCAGCTCCGAGTCCCAGTCCGAGTCCGAGTCCGACTCCTTCTGGGCCTCACGCAGCGCTGCGCTCCTTTTGAAGAGCGACACTTTATGTGACAACATGTAGCGCAGGCAGCAGCGCTTGCTTATCGCCGACAAGCCGGGAGCGGGAGTGGGAGTGGGAGTACACAGGGATCGTAGGATGGTGGGATCCGTGGCAGCCGGAGGTCACAGGTCACGCACACACGCCAGAAGCAGAAGCGGCGACCCTAAAACGCGCTGACGATTGACGGGATAAAGACTAGGGAAAGACCCCGGGAAAGTCGGGAGAACTCTTTCTACTCTTCCCCTTCTCCCCTCTATTTCCCAGATTTTCCTCTTTAGACTGTGTGTTAATTGACGAGTTAAGTGCTTTTTTATGGCTTTCAATGGTTTTTTAATTTGGTGTCGATGCAATCGATACAGCAGCCCCATAATCGAGGCGTTGATGGGCTCCACTCCGCAGCTGGAAATTAATCAAACGATCTCCGCTTACCACTTGGGCTCTTGGCCACTTGGCCGCACTGGTCAATTAAATGATAATTTACAATGTGTGGAAATCTAATAAGCACTTTTAGCGTCTAGAGTTTGCCAATTAGAAGGAGACTGTGACTGCGACTGCGACTTAGTCACTAATTAGAGAGTCGCTCAGCTGGGAAATCATTTGACTAAAATATGCCCGACCTTTAGGTTCGTTAGACTTCTTCTCCTCACTTCTCCTCTCGGTTTTTTTGCCGCTGACAGCTGACAAATTGAACACTTCCCTGCCAGCACGCGAAGCGCAAAGCATATATGGAATAAATATGGGGAAAAAGGGAGCTGTGGCCAAGGAATTCCGCCCAGACATATATGCTAATTAAATCATTAATATTATTAATAGTATGCGTGGCACTTTTATGCAAATAGAACGAGAGGCTAACCTCTATTTTCCCTCTCTATTGTTGCAGGACCCCGCTACCGCCGCCCCAAACAGCCAAAGGATAAGACCAACGACGAGAAGCGGCCCAGGACTGCCTTCTCCAGCGAGCAGTTGGCCCGCCTCAAGGTGAGTTTCCACATTCCATAAATATGCCCCGAAAATCGCCTCCTTGTTGTGTCATATTTGCACCAAAATATTTACGGACCGCCCGCCGTTAAAGGCATCCTGACAACCGCATCCTGTCCAGCTCGGTCCCGTCCAGTCCGTACTTAACCAATTAGCCACGCACGTATCGTCCCAAAAACCGCAAATAATTGATTTGACTTACCTGCCCTACGGCCCATCCATCGCCATCCAAAACTCATCCGGAACTCTGCCTTCTCTCTCCTATTTGCAGCGGGAGTTCAACGAGAATCGCTATCTAACCGAGCGCCGTCGCCAGCAGCTGAGCTCCGAACTGGGCCTGAACGAGGCCCAAATCAAGATCTGGTTCCAGAACAAGCGGGCCAAGATCAAGAAGTCCACGGGATCCAAGAATCCGCTGGCCCTGCAGCTGATGGCCCAGGGATTGTACAACCACACCACCGTGCCGCTGACCAAGGAGGAGGAGGAGCTGGAGATGCGCATGAATGGCCAGATACCCTAAGCAGGAGCAGCAGCAGCAGGGATCATCTCCAGCCTTCCCAAAGGGGGCGTGCAATATTCGAGGGCAGTTTGTGCGGCGTACAAAATGGTTTTTCATGTGATATAATTGTAGCGCATATTGTATATAATTCAAAGTAATATTATTAATAATAATCTTAGCTAAGACCCCAAGTATCTGAGCTGCTAGTTGTTGGCGTATTTATTTAGAGAGTATTATATGCTATATATCCAACTTCTGACACCAGGCTTGTCGCTATTGCCGCACTCTAAAGCTTCGACTTCTCACGTTTATTACTCCTACACCCTACGATTTATCTACAGACATTATTCTCTCTGTAAATTAAGTAACTTAACAACAGTTCCCTCTAGCCTAATGCCTAGTTAAGATCCGCTATGAAGGAGAGTATTTTAGTTGTAAGCCAAGATGAAATGCACCTAAGACAGAACTATGACAAAGATGTTTTTGTGAAATCCATGTGCTAAAGCAAAAGTTCAACAAAAGAAAACAAATGCAAAAGAACAAAGCTAGAAGAGAAATAAAAACAATAATGAAAAATTAAAGCAAAGGTGGTTTTTAATTGAGCTTAAGGGAGGGGAGTGCCACCCATGTCTACGCATGACATGGGGTTAATGGGTGAGATCCTTTTGCCTTATTCTCGCCGCCTCTTGTCACATCAAAGGAAGGACTTTAAATCATGTAGCCTTGTCACCGAGGGCGAGGGTGCCGCCGCCGCCGCCGCTGCCGCTAATTGCACAATCACACATTCCGAATCACAAAAATCTGAGTGACGGCAACAACTTGGATCTTCGATTCCATTCCGTTTAATTAAAGGCCCCCGGGCTCTATAAACAAAATATATCTGAGACAAAAAGACTGACGACCGACGACTGACGACTGACGACGAGGACTGACTGCAGGGCGCAGTCGGCATCAAATGATTTATTGGCACAGATCTCGCGCACACTGAGCGGCGTTAATTTGCTGAAAATAAATGCAAAAACTAAGCGAAAATGCTAAAATGCTAAAATGCGAAAATGCAATGAGATGGGCAGCTGACATTAACTGGCAAGCGATGATGTGTGTGCCTGTGGGCCGTGTGTGTGCCTGAATATGAATCGATGCCAAACGCTAATTGCATGGCTTCGAATCGGCAATCTGCTCGCATGTCTCGCGGAGTTTCAGCCAAGGCGGATCTGGATATGTATCTGACTTCGGATTCAAATCGGGCGTGTTATAGAGGCGCAAATCCATTTGTGCACGTAATGAACCAATTAGACAATCTAGCCCATTAGCCATCCGCCGCAATCGGTCTCGCCATCTGTCTGTCTGTCTGCAAATCGAATTAAATGAAAGCGGAAATCAAATGGGAGTATTTATCGGATACTCTGTGCTTTGCCGAAGGGTATATCTGCTAGGTGACATTAAAAAATATATTCTTAAGGGCTTCTCTTCATACTAAAATCTTGGTTTATGGTACCAGAGCAAGAACAGGCATACCTCGAGGTATGCGTGTAGTCTTTTATTTGTTAATAACTAATGGTAGGTGTAAAGATTGTATTATTAGATACTGTAGAGTATTTATTAGATACTGTATACTTTGCACAAGGGTATATCTGCTTAAGAAAAATGTTAAAATATTTTTAAGGACTTTTCTTTATAATATAATCTTGGATTTATGATATTAGAGAATGTAAGTCTGTTGATAACAACTATAATTAGTTTTTTAAGGCGTAAAGCTTGTCCAAAAAATGTTATAAGTTTCACAAAATGGCAAATAAAGTTTTTATAAAGTTGTTTGGAATTTTATCTGAGTTATAATATCTTTCTAGATCTTGATTCTTAACTCATTCCCTTAGGAGGAGGTCAATAATCTCCCTACAACCTCTGGTAAATCCTGGTAAACCCAACGCCTGTGTAAAGCTCCAACTTAATTCCTATGAATCATTTTCAATAACTTTATTGATTTATGGACTTGCTAGTTACCCCGCCACGACCCCCAACTGACAGAGGGGTCACCAGGTAATTGATTACCTGGCCAGCTGCAATGTGTGAGTAATTTGCCAGCTAATATGTGTGATAGGATAATGATATATTCCAGACATATGTCGATTACAGAGGCGAGGAGAGTATATAGAGATATCATCGTGGGGTCACCAACTAGACTCCAGATACAAATTATATCCCTGGGCAGGGTATGCCTGCTTTTAATGGGCGAGGCGCCTTTTTTGTTTTTGGTTCGATATCAAAGCAAGCACTTTCAACACTTCTAATTAGCAGAAATTGCCAAGTGACACACTAAATTTCACTTTCAGACAGCTCAAGGCAATGGAATTTCAATTGCGCATACAATGTACGGGGTATTTAGTTAGGGGGATGCAGATGCAGATGCAGATACAGTACAGATGCAGATACAGATACATATGCTGATGCCGGAGATGGAGTTTGGGCGGGGAGCGACGATCCGTCGAGCGAGCTATTAAAAAGCCACAAAAACACATATGCCGGCTCCATAAGTCAGTCGTCGTCGCAGTCGTCATCGTCGTCTGTGTGGGCGCAGCTCCCCCTCTTAACCCGATCCTCATCCCCACTCGCCATCCCCCAATGCCTCTGCCATTTCCATAGGGAACGTGATTTATGCCCCTTTGACGTTGACTACAAATACAAACTACAAACTACCAAATCTGCACTCCAAGAAATTATCATAATTATGACTTACATCTAGTTAAAATCTAAAAATTCCTATGTTTCCGAATTTTAAATTTTAATTATATGTAAGGCATAATTATAGGTTATCTTAAGTAAATTTCCTTACAGCGAAGAACTATTTTTTAATCGATTTTCAACGTGTTCTTTAATGCTCTATGTGGAAAATTATTATTTTATTTATTAGTAACATTATTTTGAATTGTTTATATTTAAAACGAAAATATACAGATCTTAATGCTGAACAGTATTTAAGTTTCTTATGTATTTAAAGCAAAAATCGATTTTACATCGATTAACATCGTGATTTTTCCATTTCTACTTTGAGAGTATATATCTAATAATACATTTTATTCAAAACCAACTAATAATTTAGCATACAAGTTAAATATTTAGTTGTAATTTGTGCATTATATAAGGTACATTATTTTTGTGTATCAATTATTATGATATTTGTGTTACAAAATATACTTAATTATACCAAAAAAAATATTAGAGAGTCAGTTAAAGAGATAATTATATTATTTATTAACTATATTATATATTTGTATATTATTTATAGAATAAAATGTATTTATTTTGAATAAAAATTTTTTCCTGGATCCCCTTTCTTCCCGTGCACTCGCTGCTCAAGATGCTGGGATGGATGGTGAGTTGCCTCCCCCTGTAGGGATTCAGTGTGCTCGGACACGTGTCTACCGCCACTGGAGGAGCTACTGGCCCCCACATTCTGCACCCCAACGATCGCTAATTGCGCTTTTTGGGTGGCTCGCCGCTTTGCAGTTTTGTCGCCTTAATTGCCGCTCTGCCGGAGGCGGCGGAGGATCTGCTGAATCTACTGAACTGGGAGATGGGAGATGGGCGACGCCAGATTTATTTGGCCCATCGCAATTGCGGCTGCCACTTGTTTCCGCTTCGCTTTATCAATTGATTTACGAGATCTGAGCGGGCCAGCATCAAATGGCAGATGAAATACGGAAAGGCGCGTACTTAAACGTAACGATTACGAGCGCCTGATGTTCGCCATTTGCCGGTCGGAGGGTTGTCAGTGGAGGAACTTGGCTGGGAGTTGGAGTTGGAGTTGGAGCCGTGGCCAGAGCTGTTGGCATTTCATAATCGCTGCCAGCCAGGCAGGCAGGCTGCTGCCGCTGCCAGAGTTCCGTGGAAAGTGCACTCAATTATGGCCAACAGACAGGCGCTCCAAAGCCGCGCGGGCTGGGGCTCTCCCGTTGGCGGCGTTCGCGCGGCGCTACCAATGGCATGAGGAGTATCTCATGGGTAGCTCTTATATGCTGCCAACTCAGGGCTCACGGCTGCGACTGCGGCTCAGAGAGCTCCCAGAGCCTAAACAAACATTCAAATGTACTCGGATTTTCAGCAGAAGTCAACGCCAACAACGCATGAGGCTGGAGCGATCTTGAGCCCCGGCCCGGCCGGCATCATCATCACCATCATCTCCTTCAAGTCGGAGACGTCAATGCCTGTGCCCGGGTGTTGACTCAACGCATTTGATCGGTGCGGCCTCAGCCCCTTCCCCTTCTCCTTGCCCCGCTGGCGCTTAGCGCTGGCCAAATATTTGAGCCGCGCTTTGTTAACCCATTGTAATTGATTGTCTTTCGGGAGGGTTCTGTATTCTACGTAGTCCCTAGTCCGTAGTCCGGACAACGTGAGTCCGTACAATTTGCTGCCCGCTAATTGCCCAGCTGCTTGCGCCTTTGTTTGGCCGTCGATTTGCACCTACTCCTCGGCCGCTAACTGCTCTCAATGCCCGGCTAATTGAGTTGGTCAACACGGGCGCCGCGTTCGCTCACATCAATGGCTCAAACACTCGACTAACGAGATTTCCAATTGCTTGGCAAGCTATCTTTTTCAGGAGTATCTTTTGGGCCGCATGTGACCAGCATTGATGGGAGAAAATGGAACAGAGGGCAGCTTGGGGATTCTTTAAAAGAGAGCCGAGAAGGTGGAGCTTTCTTAAGGCATTATATATTATAATTAAAAAAAGGGTATCTTTGAGCTCTTCTTGAGAGCATAACTTGGCTAAAAATTAAGAGACAGCCAAATGCCGTATACTTCCCGATTCACCGTTAAAATCTTAATTAGTTGGCCATAAAATATTTGAAAAACTAAGAAAAAAATGTTTTGCCAATTTTTGAAAAAATGATAAGGGGTTACATCATTAAAATTGTCAAAAATTGGAAAAAAATTTATTTTTTCTGATCTCTAAACTCAATATGCAGATTAATAAACCTAATAAAAACTAACACAGAACTGCTTTCCGAATTGAATTTAAGGATGTTTTGGCTGAGTTATGGTTATTTTTGACTCTGATATTGCAGGTATGGAACTGTACTCCTAACTCTACCTTTGTAATACAAAAATAATCAAAACTAATAAATATAAATATATAGAATTCTTGAAACTCTTGGATATTTTATAAAATATTAAACATTAAAAGGACTCGAAGCAGCAATACCTTAATCACCACTTACCAAGGATGAAAGAAAGCTAGAATATCCATATAAGATATGGAAACTATTCCCCAGATAAAGCAATATCGCACCTCTTAAGCGTATCATCCCAAAATCCATAAAGATATAAATGTAATTAGTTTTCCTAGAGCCACACCTTAGGCATTGGGGCTTCCCAGGGGATGCGAAATCTAGCCAACTATCCAAGTATCTTTTTAGTGCCCAACCTCCTGTGCGGCGTCTTTTGCGGTGGGTCTGCCGCCCATCTCCGGATGTAATTGCCGGCCCGAAGCGCCATCAAATGAATTGAACATTTCGTTTACGAGCACTGCCTTCGAGTGGCCATAAATATATGATTATTATTATATAGTATGTTTTATGAATAAATGCATGTGTCCCAGGACGGCCGTTTATGGCCCACAGGTTTTCCACCTCGGCGGTGGGTCCGTTGGGGCCGCCAATGATGACATTATTAACATTATTTTGTGCTTATTAATACCTAATGGCCCACGCCGCACACTCGCACACTCGCACACTCGCACATGGAGCGAACATTACTTTTCGAGGCTTATGCGGCAGGTAAATGTCATTGAGGTGTCTGCCGCCAGGTGAGCGAGGAGAGAAAACAATTATTAATTTGAACTTGGGGTCAAGACGGAGCTGTTAGCCAACTCGGGAAAAGTGCGCAGCCGAAAAAGGCCTTCCTCTAATTGAAATGCATCCGAGGGAGTGACTGACTGAGAAACTGGCTAACCAAACTGGCTCTCCAGGAGTGCATTAGCCGGCAGATACGGCTGACAAATGATCCCCCAGAATGGGCTACAACCTGGCTCTCTCCGATAATGATAATATTTCGAGCTTTTTTTGGCATTTGAATATGACAAACAATGGAGGCGAAGGAGCCACTCGAGGCCGAGGATTGCAGCGGAAGTCCTTCATTTATCATTGCATTGGACTTTTGCATTATGTTTATGGTTTTTTCCCCATTATTTTCTCCTTTTCCATTACGGATCGCTCAGGACTCGATATCATCTATCAAAATCTCACGTACACATGCGTGTTAGGTCTGTGGGTGGCCGAAAAGTTCGCCGTTTAATTAATCAAGTTCCGCAAACACCGCACAGAGCCCAGAACTGAGAACTCAGAACGAGGCCCGTCGTCCCTCGGCTGCCACAGTAAATATTTGGCCAAAACACACGCCAATTAAACCGAAAAATTGTTGCCTCAGCGATACCAAAATTTGTTGGATTTATGAAAGGTTTTTATGGGTAAATACGAGACAAAAAGAGTTAGGGCAGCAGCATCGAATGTGAGGGATTTAAAAGTATCTAAAAAGAAGAATATTTTTGTTGATAAATTTAATAATGCTGAAATATATTAAAAACTGCACAAAGCCTATAGAAACTGCAGTTAAAATAAGCACAATAATCAAATCTAAGGTATGCATAAGTTTCTAAGACCTCTTATTAGTTAGAAAACTTTACTATTAAATTAACCACACTCCAAAATCAAAGTAACTTTTAGAGGAATTAACCTTTCCTTCAAATAAACCAAGAATAAAAGCCTTTAAAAAGCTACTGTCATTACTAAAACGTATGGAAAATGATGAAGAAAATCGTGGGCATAATGGGCAATTAAATATTATAGGTATTTCTTAAAATAAAGTTGAGAAAACTTATCCCAGGATCACAGAAATCTCATATATTCCGTAATATTCTCCTTAAAGCTAGAAGAAAACCTCTCGGTTGATTTTAAGCCAATTCCAAAGCTTTTAATAGCCTAAAATACCCCATTTTCCCTGCTAAAATCTTGTAAAAGTTACTAAAAAAAAGTAAACCCAACACAAATTGTTTTCCATATGCAAAAGTCTCCAGCAAACGAGACAGAGCAGCCAGGGGTTAATTGGTATCAGCAGCGGGGCTTCATAAACAAATTCAGCGCTGATTCCCGATTAGGGGAGTGTGGAAAATCGCGGCGCACTGGGAATTGAATTCGCGGGGATAAAAAAGCACAAGCGCCACTGCCACTGTTGGCACCCCCAAAAAACGGTGCCGCCCCGCCCCTGCCCGGCGCTGGGTAAAAATAAACATTGTTCGCAGCTCGCAAGTTGTAAAATTTTCAAATTAAAAACGTGATCTCAGCGCGAATTGGAAAGTAAATTATTTGATTCTGCACTTTTCCGGCTGGGGCGCCGCCACCCTGGAAAGCCGAGGGAACGGGCCAAGAGCGAAAGTGCTGAAAGCTCAATAAGGCAAACAAAAGAAAGCCAGAAAACCCACGACAAAATAGCGGAAAACCAGGCGAAACTGCAGCCTGAACATTGGCGCAATAAAACGTAGGAAAAGCGGGCTGAAATGGGCGGAAAAATCGAGGCAAGGCAAGGGCAAGGGCCAGGGCAGAGCGGCGGAAAAACCCCTTGTGCCTGTGCGGACGCAGCAGAAAAAGGATGTGTATGGAGGTATATATGTATCCTGGCAGAAATGTGTTGAAAATCGCGCGCCTGCCGTTGGTTATCTCTCCATTCAGGAGCCAGGATATTTCAGCGAACGCTTTTCGTTTCGGCCAAACACTTTTTTATCTGACGCCGTGCAGCCGACGCCTCTGAGCACGAACCATGGCCATAATTCATGGGCGCCGGCCAGCTGAGGGGAGGGGTATTAAGGGTAGTAGGTACAGTGAGCCAAAGAGGGGGCTCTGAAGTCGCAAATAAGATTTTAGATTTAAGATATATTTTACTGTGAAGGAATTCCATTTTATGGACTTGATATTATTATAAAGAAAGCGTTCGATTTACATCTGTTTTAATAGAAAAGCCAGCACTCCCTCATCAGTATCCTTAATAAAATATTTTAATACTTTTTTCTGCATTTAAAAATATATTTAAAAATTACAATTACAAAAGAAATGTGTAACTTTTTAGGGAATAAGAATGAAAACAAACTAAAGACTAGGATAGTGTCGGAATCAAGAGTAAGTCTAGATCATATACTTTATATAGAGTTTGAGATATTTATTCTTTTCTACTTTGAGACCTTCTTCCTGTCTGTCCATCAAGCAAATTCCCATGCTTCCTCTCCTAGATTTCTCCCAGTGCCGAGGCAAACCCCTCACCGGAAGCGGAAATGCGCCACCAGCGGCAGAGCTTTTTGCCCCACTGTGCCGTGGTCGACGCCTTAATTGAGGTACAAATTGAGCTTTTGGTTGGGTCGCTTCTTTTCGGCGCCGCTCTAGGAAACTAGCTCTGGAAAAATGTAAAAAAAACCCATGGGAGAGGGAAAGAAATGGAGGAAAACCCACCTTTGTCGAGTGGGTGGTGGGGCGAGATTTAATGCTCGATTCTTGGCAGAGTCGGGCTCCACTTTTTTATGTGCCTGCTTTTTGTGCTCTGTTTTGGCCATAAATTCGAGTGCTGCGAACTGAGCGTTTTAGTGCATGCCGGGTAATTGCAGTTTTATAGCAACTAGTTTTCGAAACGGACGCGACTTTGATGTGATTTTTATGGGGCTCTGTCCGGGGACCAGTCCGCAGGCCCTAAATCCATCCCAGATTCAGATTCAGATCCAGAGCACTCCCAGGGCCACAGTCGCAGTCGCAGTCGCAGTGTAATTAGTGCGATAAAAAGGGAGAAATGGCCGAGTGGCGCTGTAATTGAGCCGATCTCTGCATCGGTTTAATGGCGAAAGACATCTAATTCGCTCGAAAGATAAAGCCAGGCCCCGGCCCTGATTTGTTCACAATAACCAAATTACTTTAATTGGGATCAAAACAATTAAGCCTGGGCCGAGTCATTAGGGGGATATACCTACAGCTTGGGGCTGATCTAGATAGGGTTTGCTGGGTTATTTAGGAGCTAGCTGAAATATATATATATTTCTGAGGAACTGGAACAAATTTCTCAGCCTAATATACAATTTATATATAGTTTGCAAGTAATTTCCTTCCCTTAAGTTACCTAAATTGAGTAACTCCTCACATATCAGCTCTTAAACTCAACTTGATGTGTATTAAAACCTAAGAGCTATATCTAAAACCCCGCATTTACCACTAACTGATAGAAAGCTCGGCGTATATTTCATTAGCTTCATTAAAGAGTATCTCAAAAGCACTTATCAATTATAAGCCCGAACAACCGGGCCAGCCTAATCAAAATACATAAATTATTACACCCTTTTTCAGAGGCGCTAACTCAGCGAACGAGTTCTCCGTTCCCGGTGGCTGGGTCTTCGGTGGGTCTTCGCCGGGTCTTCGCATTCTCTTAAGCCTGGCCCGGTCTTCGGAGCTCTCTTCGGAAGACTCGCAGACTGGGCCTTGCCTGACCGAGATCATTACAAGCCACAATGCTAAACGCTGTTTTACTTTGCTGCAATTTGGCGCCGCAATCCAGGGCCCAGCCCGATGATGACGTTCCATGATCGCCCAACGGATCATGATCATGATCATGATCATGATCATGGGGAGGACAACGCAGCAAACGAGCCGCAAAACTACTGTCGACGTTGCCGCCTTCCGTTGCCCAGAGCTGCCTGTGGCGCAGCCTCGATCTTCGTGTGTGGTCCCGCGATGCAGTCTTCTTCTCAGTCTTCTCAGTCCTCGCAGTCTTCAGTCTGCAGTCCTCAGTCTTCCGTCTGCTGTCTTCTGCCTTCGGCTGGCAGTCTTTCTTGGGGCTCTCTTAACCGCTCTCTTAGCCGGGGCATCACAGTAGCCGCCTCACGTAGCCAGAGCCGGTGCCAAAGTGTCAATAATTTTAAGTGCAGTGCATTTTTGCGGAGAGTCTCTTCTGTGGGCCGATCTTCGCTCTTAGTTTGCGCAGATACTTCTGCGGCTGCTGCTGCTGCTGCCGCTGGAATCGCATACATATTAATCACTCCTAATGGACTGCAATTGAATTTCAAGTAATCATCGAGTGGTCCCGGCTTGGGGCTGGCTTAATAGCCACTCGCTCGCCAATGGCCCCAGCTCTGGCAGTCCGAGCGGAGTCCGAGCTCCAGTCCGGGGACGGCGACTTCTTGGGTGGTCCAGATGCCGTGTCTGCGACGAGTCGGGTATGTGCACTGCGGGAAAAGGGGTGGCTACTGGGTGGGCTAAAATATAAAATAACTTTAATGTAAATATTAAATAATTATTATCTTTTTGGTTTTTTTGATTAACTCTAAATTTTCTCTTTAAAATTCTCAACTAGATTTTACGGAACATTATAAATAATATTTTTAAGCAAATAATAAGTTAAAACAGTTAAATAACTTTAAAGGAGTATTGCCTTCTTAAGAGTATTAATCTCTTTAAAGTTAGCACTGCATTTCTGGGAAAGTTTTTAAGGTTAACCGAAAAATGTACCTTAAAATTCCCAACTAGGTTTTAGGGAACATCATAGAGAAAATATTTAATCAAAAAAATAAGTTTAAGTTGAATAAAGTTATCCTCATTTATTTTGTAAAGTATAAATGCTTATTGATTAATTAACATAAGTCTCTTTGAAGTTGGCACCCCTTAATTTTTACGTTAAAATTCCCTATTTATTTAAAAATAAAATGTATATATGTATAAATGTACCTTTCAATTCCCAACTAGCACATCATAGAGAATATTTTTAAATATAAGATTGGTACACTTAGATTGAATTTATACTCATTTATATTTACCTTATTTATACTTCTAAATAAATATATATATTTTATATTATATTATATTATATTATCTAAGTTAAGTACGATTTTTTCCCAAGTGTATTAAATTCTGTTGTTGTTCCGGCTCCACTGCCCTCCTCCCTGGGCCTTC